>JAJONR010005902.1:0-59875 GCA_029582245.1 Solanum etuberosum | reverse complement strand
CCCCCCCTGTTCTTAAGGGGTCGTTAGGTAGGGTGTATAAAAATAGTGTTGAATATGGTGTATTAGTAATGTTTGTGTTAGTTATGATGAGATTATTTCATATGCAGTGTTATAACATGTATTTCATAATTTCTAAACAAATGAAAATGCACTCTACCAAATGAAACACCCCCCCCCCAAAGGGTTTTGAATGAAGATGTAACTGCGGCATCGGTTCTGTTTAATCAAAAAGGAATTGAACATATGACCTACAAACTTACATAACTAAACAAACAAAAAGATGATGAACTCCGTTAAATATCTGAAATTACAGCACAGAACATACCAGTAATCCATCACCATTTGCTTTAGTTTAGTCTCCAACTTGAAAAACAGAGAAGATCGTTCAAAATCTTGCTTGTCATGTGCAGGTTCTATGAAATTTGCTTCCAGAACACCTGAGTCAAGAGCAATTGAGTACATCATCGTCATACCATAATGGTAAAAGTGGGTCTGAATACTTAAAATACATACCAACAACACCATTTCCTTTGGAAGAACCATCTGCAGTAACTTTCCAGAATGGCTAAGAAAACCCAGAAGAACATAATCAGCAATTGGCAATTTCAAGTTACTTGGAAAAAAAATATTATTAAGTAATCTCAAGTCCAGCAAGATTCTCAGTTCAGGCCAACTGCAATGTTTGGATGTCCCTACATGCCCCCGCATAAATCCCAAACTTAAGTCAGAGGTTCAAGGTCCTATTCAAATGTTTGTCCTCTTTTCTTTTTCTCTCTTTTCTGTTTGGAGGGGGGAGGGATTAAACCAGGCCTAATCAGATGAGCTTTTTGTTAACATCTTCAGCTAAGATGAACAAGAAAATATTGCATATAACATTTTTCTCCAGTCACAACATCGCATACCCTGATGAGGCGATTTTTGTGGTAAACATTGAATCCACAAACTGATGATGGAGTATCCTTGACGAAGCCAAGACTTGTTTCAACCAAGATCTGCAGCAGAAAAGCTGTTTGAATCCACAAATTTAGATGATAAGCAAATATAGCCACTAGCCCAACAACCGATTTGCAATTAGTAAGTACCCACACACAGAAAATCATATATGAGGAGAACTTATTAAACTATAATGGTAAAACCGCGGTTTTGTTCTCATTGTGAACATTTGAATCAATAAACAGTTTACAATCTAAAGTTGGACTTCTAGTTTGATTTGAACATACAGCCCTCTAAGCAGGAAAATCAAGAACCCATATCATTCTGTACCTCCTTTGATGTTCCAGCAAGTTGTGGCCTGTAAGTGATTACTTTTAAGAGCTTCAACTCATCAAGAATATTATACTGCTCAACAGGCTTCCCTCTTAGTATGATACTGAAATTTGTAAATTTTTTGAGGTATAATATGGATGCGTATGCCTGATAAGAGATATAAGGAAGCATTAAAATACATTAGTAAAATAATCGGCAGGGATGTTTATAGAAATTAAGTAAAACTAAGTGGTTACTCTTAGAGAGTATCGTAAGCGGTAGGAAATATGGGATTGCAGTTCACGCCCTCTCTTGTTTGTTTTTGATGTATTTCCATGATTAGCTTCATCTCTCAACGTTATGTCCTGCATGACCAACAAAAGAAAGAATAAGACATCCTTTAAATAAGCAAGAGAAGGATGAAGCAGAAAAAGGAGGAAATGTTCAAAGAGCATTGAGAGCATAACTTGTGATTCCAAAAATATAACACAATACCAAACAGTATAATAAGAGGAATTGTCATTAAGGGGTCGTTTGGTACAAAGATTAATAACGCATGGATTAGTAATGCAGAATGTGGGGTTTATTTTTATCAAGTGTTTGTTTCATTGTTTCCCACCTAATCTTGTGTTTGGATTAAAACTCTATAAAAAGCTTCTTTCCAATTAGACCCTTGAATTATTATGTAATTGGGTCAAGGTAGATAACTATCGGACAATATTATTTTTATATGGCCTTCTAACTAGCTATAGAGGAAGAACAATTTTGTTGTCATGTTTGCTATTTTTTCACTTGAATTATTTGAGGATAAATAATTGTCATCTTAATAAATTGATCACTCATGAAATGTCAATTTTCAATTTAAAAAAGATATACCATCTACTTTTAAAACCGAAAAGACGGTAAACTATAGTAAAATTGAATAAATCATCTACATTTACACATAAAAATTGCAAGTTGTACTTCTAATATGTAAGAAATTTTATAAATTGTTCAAAATACAAATAATTAGAAAACCATATATATATATCAACAAATAATACATTCAATTAATATCACAAACGTTATGTGATGATATATTTGCCTTTTTAATTAGTAAATATTAAACAACTCACATTTCAAATATTGTATTGATTTGTACTAAATTTATTTAGTAACAAACAACACTATACAAATAATTTGTAAGCTAATTTATTTAAATGAATTTACTAGTACAAATATAAAACATAAAATCAAAATAATTAAAATGATTAGAGGGATATTTTTGTCTTTACATAAACTTATCCCATGGTATTAAATCCTATGTATTACTAATACCTTCCATTTACCATGTAGGATGTATAACTAATCCATGGATTAGTTATACATAGGCCCAAATTCCTACCAAACATAGTATTAAATAATACCATACATAATACATGGACTATTTCTTCTAATACCCCTACCAAACGACCCCCAAGGTTAGAGGAATGAAGTAAAATTATAGCCCAATGGAGATGACATTTAGCTGTTTATCATATGAAGAGAATTATGGGTTTTGTACTACTTTTGGTGTAAACATGAAATATAGAAGATGTAGAGTCTATTTTTGATCTCTTAGATTACATTTAGAATCTGTGTATGCTGCATCCTTTTCATTTTTATAGTCTTGTAAATTTAAGGGGTTACTTCACAATTTGTGCAGCTTACTATTACCATTTTATATATGAAACTATTACCTTCTTCAAACAAACAAACAAAAAGAACAATGAGTTTCCTCCATTATAAGAGCATTTGACATAGACAGGATCATCAAAAACCATTTGTTTATCGAAACCTTCTTATCACCTTCTTCTCCTATGTCAGGATTAAGGGCTCGTTTGGTTAGGGAACAAGTTATCCTAGGATTGCTATCCCACCGTCAATGTGAAACAAAAAAAAACTACAATCCCGGGGTAAGTTATCCCGCTATTTTTCACAATCAAACATGGGAAAAACTCATCCTAAAATTAATCCTGGGATTAGTTATTCCTTGTACCAAACAAGCCTCAAGGGCAGCTATAGACAAACTAACCTAAGGTTTGTGCTTCACAGGAGTCTGAAAGTTGAGCCAAATGATTTCAAGAAATAGGCATACCTCATCATCGTCATCAAAGTTCAGTTCATAAATGCCTTCATCGTTTAGCCATAGGTTGAAGACAATAATCTTAGTTCCATGTGACTTTATATCATCAAACTGGAGAACATATAAGAGAAAGATAGAGCATTCAGTAATAACAAATAAAAATAATTCTGGTAACAATAATTGCAGGTGGAATCTATTCTATAGCTGATTCTTCTGATGCCCAAAGATGGAATCTATTTATAAGAAAGAATTTAAATGATTGGGAAACTGCAAGATTTTGTTTTCCATTACAGTCCCTTAGCACCATCATCCTGGATCAACCCAAGGATGATTCTATTATATGAAGGTATGATACAGGTGAAATATTCTTTGTTAATTCTTGCTAAATGTCACTGACTTCTTCCAACACCGACCGTTGACCTTAGAAGAAGATTTTGCAAAACAAAGCACCCCTTGAAGGTTTCTTGTTTTTCGTGGCTTGTGTCTAAGGAAGCATGCCTCACTTGATCAACTATTCAGAGAAGACGAATGCAATTATGTAGCAGGTGTCCCTTCTGTGAAGAGAACACTGATGATACTTGTTATCTTTTTCCTAATTGCAAGATCACTTATCAGATTTTTGATATGCCTAACATACTAAATATGTAGATAGTACCACCTTGTCAAATGTCCACAATATAGCCCAACAACATACCCAGTGTGTTCCCACAAGTGGCGTCTGGGAGGGCGGGCTGTACACAAACCTTATCCCTACCTTTGAGGGCTAGAGAGGTTGTTTCCTAAATAATGCAAGGTGACCTAGAAATAAAAGTTGAATACTTATTGCATAATCTAGAAAGTTATCTCAGCTCCAATTGGAAGTGAAATTTTAATATGCTTTACATAATGATGAAAGTTAAATGTGCTCCATTTTACAATTTTCCGTTCAACTCTTTTCTCCTCCATCCTTAAAAATCCTGAAGTAACTAGTAGGCTACACATGTACCCCTAACAGGAAGCAACATACAATTTTTGTCAACTCTAACTTTAAAACCATGTCATTTTAAAACCATGTCATCTCAAACATGTGCATACCAAATTTGAGATAGAGGAAGTACATGTTCGCTCAAAGTTTAGCAGATTTGAGCTTGGTATGCTTCATGAGTTAATATACATGGATATTTTAATATTTGCTTGTTATATTATGACCATAGCATGTTCTCATAACAAAAACAAGAAACTCAGATAACACATCAAAGCTCAGAGTCTGCAACAAAGAATTAATCTATAAAAGTAACTTTCTAGAAACGACAATTCATACAAAATAAATTTATGATATTAAAATGTGGCTTTAAAGTATATGTACCAATTATCCAACCAACCTGTTGCAGAAGATCCATCTTTGTTGCAAAAGGGGACCACTCAAGGATTGTTTTCAAGTTAGTTGACCAATCATCTTGAGAGCCATATACTATTGCTTCAGCCCAATGGTCGGAGATATCATAATCAATCTGCATTCATTTTCAATTAAAAAAAGAAAAACTGAGAATAGATGTTCATGTTTAGAAATAGATTACAAATTTCAAGTGCCAAATATTACAATATTCAACAGAATGTAAAGACTTTTTACCATTGGAACAATCACATCATCTTGCCCTGTTCTCCGAAGAAATGTATAGGACAGAAGCCCAACACTTTGAGTTGCTCGGCTAGACCATAAAAGTGCAGAAAATATCAAAATCCATAACATTCTCAAGCACAACATCAATTCTAGCAGCATAACTAATTGTTTGTAACACCAGTGAGCAGTTTACTTCAGAAATAGCATGTTGTTACATATCAAGCAGCACATTGCAAGCAAACCCCCGTCAATCAACTTCTGGGTCGCTCCTTCCTCTTTAATTTTTCTCCAACTCATTCGGATTCATTCTATACAAGAATTAATATCTGTTCAAATATAAGCCTGTTCCACTCTAGAGCTGCCTAGCGATCAAAAAATTGGAGTAACCATCTTGAAAACCAAGGTTCAAATCCCAACAGAACCAACACCTAGGTGAATTCGTATTTGCCTTAGTCTCGATAGGCAGAGTTACTCAATAGTTGTACTGGTTAACAAAAGCAAATACCCAGTGGATTAGTCAAGGCGTGCACAAATTCCCCCGAGCACCACTATTATCCAAGAGAATAATGATAATGATAAGCTTGTTCAAGCGCTTCTAAAAATAAAAGTAGTCACACAGATTTTTGTTTGAAAGAAGTACACTGAAATAAAACGAAAGAAGGAAATGAACTATTGACAAACTTGACAGTCATGAGAAAGTTGTAAAAAGAGGGCTTCCCTTGTTCCCGAATGTGAAGCACTTGATAACCTGAATAGTGCTTTGACAAATGTGATTTTCGGAGTTCAAACGATATACTTCACTGCACATAACCAATATACTCTAAAAATAAAGAGTGCCAAGAAAAACACAAGACCGATGGGCTAGCAAGAAACAACTTGTGCAATACCGATTAAATAGAACGTGCACTCTTCTTCCAACTGATGTGCACAGCTTAAAGAAGCTATAGTAAAACCTAATGTGTCAATTCGGTACTTGTAAGATCCAAGTTATAACTGACATCACTAGTTTTATATCTGACATACAATAATGAAAGTATTAACAGATAACTAAAAATGAAAATAATCTTATTTTCAGTTTTCAACAAATCAAGCATAAAAAAGAAATACCAAAGATAACTCTTTTGTATATGAAATTAGGTATTTAACAATGATATCTGAGACTTTGTAATTTTTTCAATAAAGTAAGCAGTGTATTGATGTTGCGGGAACACCCCCACCCCCACCCCCAATCCATCACGTAAACAAGAAGTATACCAGTAAATAGAGAAACTACACAAGAACATAGTTCTCTATGGAAATTGGAAGGCACCCTGTCATCAGAGATATTACAAATGTTGTTATAAGGAAAACTGGCATTTTAACCACCAAAGTCATAAGAGACATCACTTCCTTTGCCTCGAATATCTTAGTTCGGTTTACATGTTTACTAATAGAAGAGTTTGAAAGGTGAGTGGTTTGGTGTTCATTATGGGGGATTTTGTTTGTAATTAAATTATATAATAAGCTATGTTTTCTTCAAGGGAAATAATATAAACCTTTAGAGTTGGTAATTCACAAAACAACTCATAAAGAAACCAACGTGATTTCTTGAAGGACCTAAGGTTCCATAACATATATATATATATATATATATATTTTACACTCACACACACAACAACAACATACCCAGTGTAATCTCATAAGTAGGGTCTAGGAAGGGTAAAGTGTACACAAACCTTATCCCTACCTCGTAGATGTAGAGCGGTTGATCCCAAAAGACTCTCAGCACGAGTAACGCACATAAAAGCAGTTAAAAAAGAAAAATACAGAAGTAAAGAGGACATAGCAAATAATAAGGAAAGCATAACATAGTATTCAGAAAACAAGGAGTAATAAAAATAACCAAATAATGTGATAACTGAAGTACAGGAAATAACAAGTAGCATCAAAAATCATAGGACAGACAACTACGAGAAAGATGCTACTACAACTGATATGAACAGGAAACTGGTAGAGTATACCAAACTATCACCACGGCTATTCCGGGGGAAAGCGAGACAACGCTCAACTACCTATTAACCATCTACACTAATTTGCGACCTTCATAACCTCCTATCTAAGGTCTTGTCATTGGTATGTTAAAGATGCTATATATACAACAACAATATACCCAGTGTAATCCAACGAGTGGAGTAAGGATGTACACGACCTTGGCCCTATTCTCAAGATAGATTGATAGATAGATATATGTAGACAGAGAGGTGGGAAGAGAAGATACCCTGAACGAGATGAACGGCTGAAGACAATTACATCAGCGCCTAACCGCATGGTACTCGTCTTGAATCCATTACCATCTAAAATTCAGGTAAAAAAATAGTTTTAAAAAATATTCAAGCAGCTTATTCATCAAAAAGAAAAGTCAAGTAGCATAAAATGCCTCAAAACCTAACCCAAGCAGCAATGAGTGCAAAAAACTGATTGTGGCAGTAACACAAATTAGTACACCAGACCCAATTATTTGCAACTCTAGGAAGATGCTTACATTGTCCAATTGTTGAGTTTGATGTTTTTGAAGAATAACCCAGGCTCATGCATTTGCGAAGGCGGTCTGGATCCATACCACCCCCATCGTCTGCTCAATATGATATAGTACATGTTACGGCAATTGTAACAAGGTAAACAGTATAGTATGATAGTGATGAAGGTTAAGTAACAGCAATACCACACCCTGGAAGAGCAATGCAGGAGAGTTGTCCCTTGGGTTAGAGATTCTGTCAACTTTCACGAATGTTGCACCACTACTTATCTAGCATGCAGATAAGGACAGAGAAAAATTGCCATTAGACAAAAGAAAACTTATGTAAGTGCAAGAGAGATTGGTTTCAACATAAAATCTTGATTTTTATTCACAATATCTAAATTGCTTAACAAGATATTACATGAAAGTGAAAGCACAGAATCTACCAGTGCAAGCAGCAGAGACAGATTTTTCTTTTTACAAGAAGGCATGGGGGAGAAAGATTTCATCCATATAAATCATAAGACCTTCGATGTTGAAGGATGGGTGGGCTGGCTTCAATGAGATGATATGAGTTTGTCAGCATATAAGTATAAGTAAAAGGAAACTTCCCCAGAGAACTACAGATAGAAAGATGTGATGGGTTCAGGTTGAAAGAGCACAATTTATCAGCTAAGTTGTCTGCATGTCATAATGAAGAAGAAAACACATCAAGAGATCTAGGCATTTATACCCTAAATTCAACCAACAAGCAATTTAGGTAGAACCAACATAACAATTTCTATTGTAGGTCTAAAAGAAGAGGAGAACTTGTGAAGCAAAAAATTGAAGAGATCTCTAGTCTAGAAGAATGGAGGATAGTTACGCTCATATTTATTAAAAAAAAAAAATCAACATAAGAATGTTGTAGTGCTTTTCTTTACTCAGAGAAACCATAAATTCAAGGCCCGCTTTTTCAAGACCAAAAAGTATAAATTGAAGAGGGAATAGCAAGTGATTCCTTAGAATAATAACAATTGCAGTCCCTACTTTGTTGCAAAACAGTAATACAGTACATATAGAATGTGTCTCACAGCTCTTCCTTGTCAAAAAAAATGTTCCTCAATACTCTCTGGCACATTAGACACCAATATAAGGCACTCTCAACTTGATGATGTTGTGTTCGAAACAACAATCGAAGAGAATGCACTTATTGTGAGTGAAACCTCATCCATCCAAATACCAACTAAATTTATTCTGACCTTGCTAGAACAAAAGAGAATGAGAGAAAAAAATATTTACAACTGCAATTACCAAAACGTTGGGAGCCAAACGCAATGACCTTGAGAATTAGAAAGTATAATTGAAGAAACCAAAGGTTAGTGAGAATTATTGTTAAGACATTTAAGTCTCTAAAAAATTGAATTTCTTTCAAAATGGCAAAGGAGGAAATGAAACACACTGAAGGTTAGAAAGTCAATAAAGTTGTGAAGGTATCCAAAACAAACCGGCATCTGACCTAAAATTCTAACCAAAACGGATCTTCCATTTCCTACTTAATAGACAACAAGGAGGAGAGAAAGAAGGGTAAACTTGTACCCTTCTTGTTCTAATTACTTGATGCCATGGTAAATTAGAAAGTTGTTAGTAACAAAATTTACAAAACCCAATCAAACTTCCCTATGGAGACCAACAAGCTCTTGGCTGAAAAGATGATTGTGATACCTCATATGTCTATCTCTGCAAAGAAACATAGACACAGGAACCATACTCTAATTGCAAAACCTCTGCGGATTTTTAATCTCTGAAAAGTAACAAAAGAAATGTATCCACAACAACATCCGAGGGCCACGGTCCACTTAGACAACAAGAAGTCAAATGAAAATGAAAATAATAATAGAAATATAAAGAGAATGGTTCTCTTACGATTAGTGATTTCCACCGATCCAACTGTGAACATCTCTTTAAGACCAATCAAATAAAAAATATGATGTCCGTAAGAACAATTAAAAGCTATTTTTCTCACCAAATGCCAATCCAAAGATGCCTAAATCCTAGGTAGTATCACAGATAACTTTTTTTTATGAGGATGCTATTGGCAAACAGGGGAAACCCAGTATACAGCCCCATATCAAGGACACTATATGGTTAAGTAAACTCAAGGAACCATCCAACTATCTTTAAAAAGGGTAATTTATGTTTGCTCCAAAATACACCAAGAAGAAAATGTGCTTTAACTGAATCATTGAGCTTTGTTCGTCCTGCAAAAGTTCTTCTATTGCATTACTTTCAAACTATCAAGAAGACAGTGTTGGACAACAAAATATAGCAGAACTCTCAAAGACATATGGGTGACAAGCTGTAATTCAACAGATACCAGATTTCAAGTAGAATCGATATATTATACATGAAATACTGAACTTCTATTTCCACCTCATAAAACATAATATAACAGAATAATCAACATTACAGTAAAATATACCTCATCAACAGCATTATCCAAAAGCTCAGCTATTGCTGCAATGACATTTAAAATATCAGTGGTCATGCAATAGTAAGAGCAGAATGGATTCACACGGAAATGTACTTATTAATTAACTATCTCCCACCACCATAAGACTACGACTGATAAGATTGGCACTATGCTCTTCTATCAACCAAAAATAATCCAAAGTTTTATAGTAGATCAAAGTGCCACATGTAAATGTACAGCACACAATAATTTTTAGACAACCTCGAAAGAATCCTCGGGTTAGTTTTTAAAGGCACTTGCTTCGGCGTACAACAAGTGTCATGCAGGTTTTCTTTAACAATCTCATTAACATAGATAGAAAAGGTTTTCTTTAACAATCTCATTAAGATAGATAGAAGAGGTTTTCTTTAAAAATCTCATTAAGATAGATAGAAGAGGTTTTCTTTAACAATCTCATTAAGATAGATAGGAAATAGTTCTGATTATAAAATGAGAACAACCAACAAAAGAAACATTGGAAGTAACATGAATAGAACCTTGCAACAAATACAACAAAAAGCGATTGACCTTAACCTGATAAACCCTACTCGACCATAAAATTTACCTCCAAACGCCCATTTATGAGAAGTAGCATTGGAATGCAGAAATTTGGGATGAACACGCGCATGTTCCAATTCACCTACAGTTATCTCCCAACCAACGTAACTCTTAACTCATGTTGCAAGTAAAATTAAATTCTGAATTGAGAAAAAAAAATAGAGTAAAAAAAGATGAGAGATGAACCGTGTATAGCAGTTGATTTGATACGACCAACTTCAAAATTGCCAGCTTTCCAGAAACTTCGAGAATCCAGTGGCCTGTAATTAGAATCCGGTGGAACAACGGTGTTGGGCTTTTCTATTACCGGTGATTTACTCAGTGAGTTACCACCGTGATTAATTTCTGGTTTTGTCATTCCGACGACGGGAACGCCGGTGCCCTCGTCGTCGCTACTATCGAGTTCGACGACATCCATTGGAAGCTTCTCTACCTTAGGCGGCATTAAGAAAGAATTTGATGAGAAGAAATTAGTGATCCGTTTCACAAGAAGTACCGATTGGCATTGATCACTGAGAGGTTTCTTGAGATTTCTTGAATCTCGAGGGTTTTGCAAGACTACTGTCTAAAGTCTGTTTAGTCAGGCTTTTTGATACTAAAATCTCTTTCTCCTTTTTATAATGTCAATTCTTTATTGAAATTTATATTTATCCAGCTGTATCTCTTATTAAATTTAATTTACTTCTCTCTCTCTCCCTCTTTGAAAAAAAAAACATATTTCTAGTTATTAAAACTCTTAAATCTTAGTATGTATGATTTTATTCTTCGTCCTAAAGTTTTAACTAGATAAAAGTATAAAATCTAATTAAAGTATTTTGATAGAAATATAAAAAATATTTTCTTTTTTCTAAATAATACTAATTATAAAATAAATTTAATAGGATTTTCTCTTTCACAATTTGATACTCAAATAGCTTTTTTTCTTAAAAGATCCTAAACATTGTAATTTATTATCAAATATTTTTTGAGACGTTTATTCATTTAAACACAAAATACTTTTCTCTAAAATTACTTAACTAATTAAGAATTTTTGAAAACTTATTTCTAAGTCTAATAACTACTTTTTTGTAACAACTGTGAACATTATCATGGATAACAAACGAAAATTACAGCTTTAATCACCTAACAACACAAAGCACCCAGTCTATCCACTTCTTCTCACAACTAGTTACCAGTTAAAGTTTGAATAAAACTCCTACATTTATATAGTTTTTTTTATTCCTGATAATCTACCTATCATGTATGTATATGAATTCCTGTTTGATAAGTGTTATAACTTGCTCTTTTTATACATTTACTCCTCTGTATATATTTTAGTTCCCCGCTCTCCGAGTGTGATATACCATAGCCCCCCATAGAGCAGCAAGTATTTCTTTCTTTGCTTTACTCCAATGCTTCTGTTGATTTTCAGTAGTACCTAATCAATTTCAGTTGCTTGTATCTGTATGTGAGTCCACGATTGCTTCTTTTACTTTCTGCGTTTATACATATCGACTAATAAATGAATTCTTGACTTAACCCTAAGTGTGTCACAAAGACAACACTCTTCATTTTCCACTTTGATGTGCATCTTCATTAATCTCTCTTTAGTAATGAATCTGCCCAATGTAGCTAACCACAGTATAAACTTGTGTCTTGGCTGTGTTATACTATTTCATATTAGTGCAGTAGTTTCCAAAGTTTTTTGTGGCTCAATGATGACAATGTAACTTATGGTGATGAACTATCTCCCCCCATTGTTAGGTTATATATATCTTGGGTATACCAATGCTTCATTCCATTCTTCAAGCTATTTAATTTCCTCCAATATCAATTATTGTTTGAAGGGGCACCAAATATTATCATCTGATTTCATATAGACGATATGTACCCACTTCACCCACAGAGATTCTTTATGCTCAATTAATTGCCATAACAGCTTTCGCACCTAAGCAACATTCCAGTCATGGCAAATATTAATGTTGAGCCCCACGTACATTTTAGGCATGCAAACCTTCTCCCAAGAAACTAAGACATTCATCGTTTATCTTTAGTATTGCCCCATAAGTAGTTCTTGCAAATTTTGTTCACCTCTTAAACAACATTTTGGGGTAGTACAAAGACAAATCCCCAAAAGTTATGTAACGAAAATAGGAGTGATGTTATCACTTGTAATCTTCACATGTATGATAACTTCTTCGAATAAGTGACAGTTATCCGCTGGGTTATTTTGGCAATCAATTGATGACATTCCATCTTCGACCACTTCTTGGAGAACAAATGTAATCCCAGATATCTGAAATGAGCCAAGTATAAATCAAATCCTATTGAGTGTTCCTTCTTTAGTCTCCTCAGTTACCTTTACTATACAAATGTTGGACTTCTCCATGTTCGCCTCTAAGCTAGTGACCTAACCTGACTAAAATGTGCTGGTGCTTCAAACATTTTGGTCACTGATTTAACTTTCCCTTTAGAAAATAGCAAATATCAAGTATGTCAACTTGACTTGCTTACGCACATGGGATGAAACTTAAAATCTAGCAACGACCTTACAGTTTTATAAAGTCTAATAACCATTTTATAAAACTTACTTTAAGTCTTCTGTGATATGTTCTTATCACACAAAGATAGTGAATGTGCAACTTTCATTTTCATACATCCCACTCTAATACGACATGTGTAATATCATTGACAATCTCTCAAATACTTTGGAGAGTTGAAAATAAACGTAGATCTGAAAATTTTCTAATAGGGCTACCATTTGAATTGTTATTGAATTTATGGACAAAGAAGAGATAACCTGACAAACTAAAACATCTAGTAGCCTAGAAAATAAAGCAAAAGAGATTTTCAAAATAGCGGCGAACGAAATGAGAACAACCTAATTTTTCTTGATTATTTATCAAGATACTTGAAAATGACTTATATATGAATCCTCGGTTCATATCTATCAAATAATAAGTTATGTCACTAAACTTATACCCCAAATATTATATTGTAGTTTTACCCAATCTGTATAATAATCATCTAAACTAATTTAATTATACTAAATTAAAATAAATAAGGTAATCACAATATATGAAATCACCGAGATTTGTTTATCCTTTTAATGTTCAAAAATATATATATGAAAAAATTAAGAAAGTTATGTTATAAAATCAAAGATCTCAAAAAGAATAAAATTAAAATGAAAATTTTGTTTGTTTCCGTCCACGTATTCCATTGGCCTAGGGAAAAAAAGTGCGAGTAGGGGCATATATGTAAATCTATAGAATCTTCTTGCTTCCATCCTAAGCGAAGCCCTATATAAGACGGAGAGAGCCGATCCAAATGCGCAGAGCTTTCTTGTTTGGTAAGCTAATTTTTGCGAAGCCCAGAGAAAAAAGAACAACTCAGAGAAATGGCAGAGGAGGGACAAGTCTTTGGCGTCCACACCGTTGATGAATGGAACCAGCATCTCCAAAAGGGCATTGATAACAAAAAACTGGTAACACTTGTCTTTTCTCTTTTGTTGTTTTGTCTTGATTTAGTGTTTTCTTTTCTTGTATGATTAATTAATTTCTTCGTTCATCGTTGGATTTCTTGCTTTATGTTATTACGGATCGAATCTTGATTAGGCGTGGGTTTGTCGAGATCGGGAATTGGAAACTGTTAAAAAGAAAACTGGGTTCTGTGTTTTATATGATTATATATAAACCAATTGCACATCCTTCTGTTTCGTTTTGAAATTAGAAAATCATATATTTTTTTATTTTTTTTTTCATATTTTAGTTTCTTGTTTGGTTTGATGGTCTCCATTATGATTTATGAGGAATCGAGGATTAAAATCTTGACATCGTTTCCCAATTTATTTATTTTCTCTACAATGTAGACAATATTCCATCTCTGCACCCACAATAAAAAATGGATAAACCTTTAGGTTGTTTAGGCTCATCCGTGTTTCACATCGATGACAACAGATCTTTTTTTTGAAAATAGAGATTTTACCTAATAAATGAATGACTTCTTTCTATCAGATCACTATCTTCATACTTTTTAAAATCTTGATGTTCTTAACTCTTGTTCAGTACTTGTGTATGATTATCGTTTGGGTGATTGATTTAGGCATCATATCCCTCTTCACATTCATGGATTGATTGATTGTGTCTAGTTTCGTACTAGTAATACTACTAACAATTTATTAATCAGCTTCAGTAAATCACAGTTCACTTCATCTTTCATATAAATCAAGTTGTGTCATTTATGTCTCTTAACTGTTTAAGGTTGGTTGGTGACATTTTTTTTTTTTTTTTTTTTTATATAGTTTACTATATACACATACCCGTCTTCTACTACTATATTTTTCTCATATTTATTAATGTTGCAGATAGTTGTGGACTTTACTGCTTCCTGGTGTGGTCCCTGCAAGTTCATTGCTCCATTCCTTGCAGAGTTGGCCAAGAAGATACCCACTGTTACCTTCCTGAAGGTGGATGTGGATGAATTGAAGGTGAAATTATTGAGCCAAACATTTAATACGTTTGGTGGCAATTAACCAAAACTCCATTAATGTTACCTAACAATATATGATCCAACATATCAGGATTAAATTTCTTGGTACGAATGATCTGTTATAAGTACTGATGATGTCTTATTTACTTGTTGCAGTCTGTAGCTACTGATTGGGCCGTGGAGGCGATGCCAACCTTCATGTTCATCAAGGAGGGGAAGATCGTTGATAAGGTGGTGGGAGCCAAAAAAGATGAGCTGCAGCAGACCATTGCCAAGCACATCAGTAGTACTTCATCAGCCTAATTAATATGTTTTACTCCATATTATATTGCACTTGGTTGAGTGACGTCTATCTTTATATGAGCAAGAACTAATTTAATTTCAGTTGGATATTGCAAGTTCTTACTATTAGGTCAAATATTATTCTGCAGTTTGAACTATTCCGTATCTAATCAAAAAAGTGATTTCTTGCGTTGAATGATAAACGTGTTCATTAGTTATTTCAAGGGGTGTTATTTCATTTGAATTATTTATGCTGTCCGTGTTATAGTGTAGTGTAGTTTTATCAAGTCGAATTAATGACTCCTGCCATGGTGACCCACTTGCCTCGAGTGACAGAAGTGTAACCTAATAAGTCGACTTCAGTCTTCAAAATAGCACTTTCAATGTAGCTATAATTTCAATGTAGCTATAATTTCTGGGAGTTCTGCTATGAAGAAAGACATCAACTAGCATAGAGTAACAGCTCAAGATTGATGGGTAATGAAAACCAAAATTTGAACTGCATTCTCAGTTACAGAAACTTCCGTCCAGTTTTTGTAATAAGAGTTGAATAATCCAAGTATAGGATAACAACATCAGCAATAGGACCATAAGAAGTGGATGCAGGGTGTGAACTCAAAACGGAACCATGGTACCTTATAAGAGAATGCTCTGGTGAGTCCCATGTACTTCTGTTTAGGCGTAATTATCTTGCTCATTTCATATGGTGCTAGTTACATGTAAATGAAAGACAATATGGATGCAAATACACTTTTCCATTGAATTCTTTCTGCCAACTGCACAACACAGACGATTATAAAGGGTCATATTAGGATCCGTTCCTAACATGAACCTAAGGGGTTTGATTTTCCCAGGAAGACAAGCTATCACACTGACTAAACAGTACATAAACGACCTTATCTGGTCCATATTTCCAATTTAAAAGCAGAAAGGGACCAGACTGCACTCTAAGATGGGAGTTGCATTTTGGAACTCCCAACGATCTACAGACTCATGTATAAATATGCTATCTTCACAGAGTCCCCTCCGGCACCCCAAAATTAAGATTACTACCTAATGAACGCGTATCAGGAGTTTTCCTTGACAACATTCATCAATCAAACTACTACCTCCTATTTCCTTTGCTTCACAGTTTATTCTTACCTCACTAGCCTTTTCCTCATGGGTGTACACTAAGTTATGCAACATTTGAACTTTTTTTGTTTTTTACTCTTCAATTCTGAGTAGGTGTACAATGTGCTTCTACAGACAACCGCTTCAGTACGTTGGGGCAGGGATCTTCTCCAAAGTTGCTATTTGATATTGTCACAGCACATGTTTGGCGTCCTAGACATTTCTGGCAAAGTTACAAGAACAAAATGTGAGTCAAATGAAATTAGGCTGCCTAGTGAGTGGTTGAACAAAAGTAAACAATTTATTCTTGTCCCTTTAACACTGTAAGCAAAACAGAAAGGTACCTTTTCTACAACGGCGTGTGAGTCAGGAGCATGGCAAGTTCCTTGCTTGAAGCTCCCACAGGTTCCAAGAGGAGTTCCGAAGCTTGCAAATTTAATGGAGGAAATAGATTGACCAGGAGCACAGTGAATGCGAACTTTAGGTAGGTGAAACTCTTCGGTTTTGCCATAGTTCTCAATTTGCCAGTTCTTAATGTTTGGATGATATTCAGCAACATTGGAACATACGTTAGTGACTGATCTCTTCACGAGAGAAATTCTTGTGGGATCTCCGCCAAGTTCTTCAAAAAGCACCAATAGATTTTGAGTGGGTTTTAACCAAGACCGAGGAACATGGTACCTGAAAAATAAAAATCTTTAAGTTGCCAGTACAAGGACCTCCAGTTTCCAGTTATTAATGGTGTTGTGTGAAATTGTCAGGAAGCAGTGTATAGCTGGGAAGAAGTGGCTTACCATTTTTGAGTTGGTTCCCCACATCCCAGTTGACATTTTGGAGGCCGAAAAGTTCCAGAATATTGGCAACCATTGCAATCTCCAGTAGCATATGCAGTCCAATATCTACCAATACTCTGACCATTAATCCATACTTGACCTTTACCCATACTGCTCATGTCCAAAGCCAATGGCTCATCTCCTTCGGGCGTATTGAAGTAAGCCTGCAATATGATGAGTTGTAAGATATGACTACCATCACTTGCATCTTTGGAACCTAACTCCTAATTTCATACCTTATGCCATGTTAAGGGTTGTTGTTTCTGTGCAACTAATGAACCTTGCATCCAGTCAACGGCAGAAATACCATTTGTCGAAACAAGATTCATGGCCTCCCCTTTAAGCCCAACCTGTTAGTAAGTCCATATCAGTATAAAAGGTTGCAGTTGAAATAATTGATGATTGATTGAACAATAGTGCTATAAGTTAGCGCACCTGATATGTCCACTTTGCCCAGGACAAGTCCCATTTTCCCTGGTCAAGTCCTTGAATTGCAACAGGACCTAGTACTCCAGTGCTCCATGTTTCAAAATGTCCACCAATGTTCTTCAGAAAACAAACAGAAATATTAAGAATCTGGGCTGCGTATCGGTCGGTTCGGTTCGGTTTTTAAGTATATCGGTTTGACTTATTAGTTATCGGTTTGTATAGATGCAAAACCGTTATAGAACCATTAAGATATTGGCTTATCGGTTATTGGTTTATCGGTTATTGGTCGTTATCGGTTCGGTTATCGGTTTAACCGTTAAGATTTGACACAAAAATAAATTAATAAAAAATCACTTAGAAACGAGGTGACAAATTGAATGAATCATGTACATGAGTTCACAAGTTGCATCTTGCTCAAAAACAAACACTTTTACATTGTAGAATAACCAAGATTATGAGATAACTAGAAATAAAAGTAGGAATCTAAACTCTAAGTTAAGAACTTTATATACAAAATAGTATAAATATAATTATTTAATTTACTATCGGGTTATCGGTTAACCCATTAAGAAAAAACCTCAAACCGTTAAGAACCGATAACCCGATAACAAAAAAAATCAAAACTGTTATCTGAATCGCTAAACCAATAACCCATTACTAAACCAATAACCCACTACTGATAAATCAATAACTTTTTTCGGTTCGGGTTATCGGTTTTGAACAGCCCTAATCTAGAGTACATTAAAAAAATGTATAAATGATCTCAGGACTGTAAATAGGCTACAAAGTGTTGCTTCAACATATCAGTGATCATGATGATAATAGCTAGTTGCACTGATGAGCTGGTTTCCTATCCCTTCTTTTCTGATTAACTTTTTCCTATCCCTTTACTGCTGGGAAAGAAGAATTTACATTATCTTCCTCTCACGGGTATATAGTAATCAAAGAATGCACAATGGCCTTCTTACACTGCAAGGTAAGCAACGTGAGGCCGTATTTTTTTGTGCACTTAAGTTTCAAGCTTTTGCCAATCCCAGCGGAAAAAAGGGAAAAACGTCGTCTACAAATTATCATTAACTCTGCCGAAAGTAGCCATTAACCCATGCTCAATAGTTTTAAGCTATGCAACATTTTAACCCCTCAGAATTATTCTTTTTCTTCACTTCCTGGTACCAGCATTTTGTTTTTTTCACTAGCATAGTAATCAGTGATACTACAGCTGATTAATGATTCTGATATATGTTAGTGATGCTCAACACTTATTGTTGACTTTATTTGAAGCTATTAAACCGTAGAAACTTATTTTATTTTCTTCATGAGTTATTCGAACTTGAATTGATCTCAAGTATGCATGCTATTTGGAAGACCGAAGGTGAGGATTTAACTAACCGGCAGTCCGACAGCCACGCTAAGCAGTGCAATTCTGTTTGAGCCAGCACGAAGATTGACTTTTCCTTTAAATACAAATCTCCTATTCTTCCTCGTCCCAAATGCAGAACCTATAACATGTGTAGGAGCATTCATCGAAATTAGCCAAGTTTAAGCATACATCATAGATAACTTTTGATGAAGTAACATTGACTGCATTACCTGAGAGCTGACCATTAATAAACACATGCATAGCATGGCCTGTTGTCTCAACTATAAGAGTAGGGAGCTCTCCACCATGCAAGAAGGACTCAGTTGAACCAATATCAACACTGTACACAGAGGAAAACATCATACATGTCACATACAGCTAAAATTTCAGCTTTCAGGTCACGAGTGTTGAATGCAAAGAAGTAGGAGAGGTCCCAAGGATGAGTAGTATGAGAACCGAAAGTGACAATTCATCTAGAAATGCTCCTCGAGTGAGTGGAACATTTACTTAAATTCCTAGAAGATCAAAACACATTATTCTCTGTAATGGAGGTACTTCAAGACACCCACCCTCCACCCGTAACCCCCTTCCCATTCTCCCCTTCTCTTCAGACACATCTTGCAGTAAAAAGAGATAAGCAATAAAACATTTGCACTGGCAGACAATCCAATTCCTCGTGAGAAGCAAATCGAGGAAACAGGTTTAATAGTCAGATACCAAACCAAACTCACCTGGTTATGTACCACAAATAATCACTTGTATCTCTGGTTACATTTATTTGCTCCAAGAGACCAAAAGACCTTATTGATGAGCTGTCATCTAATGCAGATATGTCTTCACTGTAAGTCTCCCAAGATAGCATCTCTGAGTTAGTCGGTAGCATTTCCATCTTTGATGTTTGAACTCCAACCTACATATGGAATTTAAAAGGTGTTAAATCCTTGCTTTCAGAGTTGTTAGCGAGTAGCATAAATGAACTATATCTTTCGGAAGATGCTAAAGCAGCTCATGAGTACTATTGAATGTACAGAAGTTCCCACACAGGTGTATTACGTACTTTGGCCGTGTTGAAGACTACATTTCTGCAATCAGGAAGGATGCTAATGGACCAAGGAGGCAAATTATAGTGCATGTTATTGAACATTACTCTAGCAGCAGATTTCCAGTCATTGTTTGACAAGAAAGCTGCACACCCCCCTGTCTCTGAAGAGTACACATATGCCTACAGCAACAGAGAATATTCAATGAGAGACAAATTATAATGAACCATGGTGACAAGATTACTGATGCTTATGCATATTTATATACTTGTTGAAGGTTTCCCAAGGATGTGATAGCTGGATCTGCGGAAACTATGGATTTCTCACACATCTTGACAGCTCTATGAAGCTCCTTGAGATGACCATATTTTGGCTGTCTGATCAGACCTGTCGAATGGAAGGGGAGTTTAAAGGACTTCTCTCTTTTGGTTAAGCGGAACTGAATAATGACATAGGCAATTTTTTATGCTACAAAGCTTTTTAAGCGCACATAAATTAGACAAGGAAGCTTTGAGAAATCCTTATAGAACAAATATCAGTGAAGGAAACATGGTCTCACTGAACCATTCCACAATTTCAAAGACCATCACAACTCCTTAAATAATAGTCTAAGACCTGTGAGTTTAAATTTAAAAGAGAAGAGATAAGTAAAGAGGAAACAACAGCTCTACACTCACCATACTCATCAATTGGAGCATCATAGTCATAGCTAGTAGTGATGAATGGCCCCCCCGCGGTGCGTCCAAAATTTGTGCCCCCATGGTACTGTTAGGCAAAGAGAGGAAATGTTGTTACTATATGGGACTTCATGCATGCTTTCGATTTATAAAGAAGTACTATGACTTTTCTACATCAGGCATTTGCCGAAGTAGTGAAATGGAACTAACCATGTAATAGTTAACAAAAGATCCTCCTATTTGTATAAATTGGGCAACAGCAAATGCCAAATCCTGAACTGGCCTCTGATGTAGGGGACCGCCAAATTCCGAGAACCTTAAATTTATTGAGAAAACAAGTCAAAAATGACCCGACTTCAAACATAATCAAAAGTTAAAAGGAATAGACAAGATTACATACCATCCACTCCAAGCTTCAGTCCAAATTGCAGGTTTGTATGGTTTGTTTGGGAAGAAATTATCACAGTAGAAACCATTGCATGTGTTGATCTGTTATCAACAGTAAGAAAAAGTTGTTTAAGAAGTTATAGAACTATTTTAAGAGCCTTGAGAGCTAATCAGTTGTATAATTTTTGGATTTTAATTAGAAACTGAAGCAAATTGGAGAGGATCTATAGGAGCAGAACTGTTTGGCTCATTGTCGGAGGAGGTTAACTAATATGCACTTATAGTGTAAAATCAGGTCATTTAAAAGCTAATTACAGGTAACTTTTATAGCAAGCATGAACTGGCAAATTGTCGTCTAAATTGATAGGTGTATGTAAGTTGAACTAAACAAGAAAATGCTACAGAACAATGCCAAATGGAGTATGGGAAGCTCTAACAACTAAGTTTGCTTACCACAGGATCTGGTGCATCTTCTTCCTTGCACATCACCCATGGGACGCCTGTGTCCAATCCAACTGCCATATTAGCAGCCCATGTTGCATACTGATGTCCCGGTGCTCCGAGTACCTTGGCTTGAGGCCCATACTCATTCTCAATCTGCAGTAGCAGATCAGATAGAAAGGTTACATGAGAATTGAACTAGTTTTAGTGGAATTTGGCTTCAGCAAAGACAAGAATTGTATAATGAATTAATTTGAATAAAAAATCCTGAAAGATAAACAACCTGTGAGAGTATGATTGGACCACCCTGAGACTCGAAAAGATTATGACTCTTCATCAAGTTAACAATTTTCTCAGCATACCCTTTCATTGCATTCTGTCAATCCATAAAACAATTAAAATTTCATTAACTATCCACCATTTAAAATGATAATCTTCTTCAAATGGTGAATTTCTTTTTTCAATTTTTCTCAGGAGAAGGCTGAGACCTTGAAAGGTTCGTTATCTGCTCTGAAGCTAATGCCAGGTACATACTTCAGCCACACTGGAAACCCTCTGTGGAATCGACAGTACAAATTAGTACCTCTTGGTATGAACATGTTTTATAGATCTAGTGAAGAGGTAAAAAAAAGAAATATACCCAAAATTCCACTCTGCACAAACATAAGGGCCAATTCGAAGATGAGCATAGAGGCCTGCTTTCTGAATTGTTTTAACAAACCTCACCAGGTCATATCTTCCTTCAAAATTGTACTGAAAACCCCACACAGAACATGAAAAAAGATTCAATCTTTGAGCATAAAACATGAGTGAAAACAAGCTAATTGTACAGAAATAAGAAAGAAATGAAGTACATTGCCAGGAGAAGGTTCATGAACATTCCAAAAGACATAGGTCTCAACCACATCCAAACCTCCTTCTTTTGCCTTGTTTATCAGATCTTCCCACATCTACAACACCACATTTTAAAGCTGACTTCATAAACACTTTCACAGTAAAAAGAAAAAAAGAGAGCATAAATGGGCAAGAATTGGAGTACCTCAGGGGTACTTCTGGGGTAATGTATAGAACCAGAGAAAAGTAATCTTCTTTGTCCATTAATCACAATAGCTTTCCTATCATAGGTAACATCACAGTGAACCAACCCAGAGCTAATAAACAACACTATACACCATAGCAGAACCCACTTCTGAACTAAGTTACCCTCCATGATTCCACCTCTTCTACCTCCCTTTTTGCTCTTTTAACTTACAAAAAAAAACATCCAAGAACACAACTTTCCTTTCTGGGTGGAGGGAAATTTGAAGCAAGATCAAGAATCTTGGAACAAAAAGCTTTTAAAAAGTGAAAAATTAATGGAGGGTAGGCTTAATTGCAATGTGGGTGCACAGCAAGTCAGTCCACTTTTGCTTTGAAGAGCAACCACAGTGCTTGTGTCCAAGTAATTGCCTCTTCCTCCACCTCAAAACTCTAATGTGCAAGTCTTGGAAGTGATGGAAATGCAAGTTTATATATATAGAGAGACAGTTGTAATGTACAGCTTTAATTTCACTATTGCCAAGAAAAATAAAAAAGGGAGAGAGAGAAAGTCATCAGTGCGTGACTGGGAGCTCAACATTCAAAAATATAAATTAAAATAGTTTAATTAGTTACTCCATTTCTTTCGTTTTAATTTATTTATTTAATTTTAATATTATGTCAATATTTTAGATATCGTTATATCAAAATATCTCGTGATTTTAAATAGGAACAGAACATTCAGTACTTAAGAAAAGCACATGGAGTAGTAAAAGAAGCTGACAAACAGAAAAAAGGAAACAAGAATATCATGTGTAAATCTAAGAAGCTTTTCCCACTTTTCTCTTTTTTTTCATTTTTTATCGGTTGAAAATTGAAAATAAAGTGTAAGGTTTAGAATGGAGGGAGAGTGATTTTGGCGCATTAATGAAATGAGTGCAGGTTTAGCGGGGTCATTATTTAAATAGTGCGAAATTGATGGCTAGATTTTATTTTCATAATCTTTGTTAAGCCTTTTTTAAAATATTTTTGCAGATAAGGAGTTGTATTTTACTTATTTGTTACAGTACAATTTTATTTTTGACCTGTTTTCGTAGCTGTCACTGCTGATGGTCAAAATTGTACACCTGGATTTATAGATTTTAGATCCACTGAGCTGACACACGAATATATAATTTCGGGTCTCGTTTAATTGTGATTAATTGACATTTAATTAAAAATGAAATCTTTGATTCTTAATCTGATCTAAGGAGAATATTTTAAATGATTTGAAAATTTTAACTTCTGAACAAGTCTCGTGAAAGTATCATTCGGTTCCATTTTATTTTTCCCGTCAAACTAATTGATGCGGAAGTTTGCTCATCGATATATTTCAAAAAAAAAAAAAAAAATCTTAGATAGTCTTTGAGTTTAATTTTTTTTGGGAAAATTAGCAAATTAGTCACAATCTTTAACATAATTATTAAAAATATTTACACTTTAAAATCATTATTAAAAATGTCAATATTTTAGGAAATAAATTGATGCGGAAGTTTCCTCATCGATATATTTCGAAAAAATAATAATTTTCTTAGTTTAATTTTTTTTTGGAAAAATTAGCAAATTAGTCACAATCTTTAACATAATTATTAAAAATATCTACACTTTAAAATAATTATTAAAAATGTTAATATGTCAATATTTTAGAAAATAAATTGAATCCTAATATAATTAATCTCTTTTTTTTTTTATTTCTCAAATTAGGCCATTATTTATTTCACTATCCGATAAATAAAATAAAAATTCATCACCACTTATCCCTCTTTTTAGGTTTTACCCCAAATCATTATTTTCTCTCTCTTCTCTTTTTCACCATTGTTATTTCCTTTCTTTGTTCAAGAAAATCAACTCTTCGAATTTTCTACACGTTGATTAAGAAATCTCACAATTAATTCAAAAGATTCTTCACCCATTGATAAAGTAAATTCGTAGTCAACAAGTATTTTGTGATGTTTCTTGTGATTTTGTTTTCATATTCACCAAATATTTTGTATTTCGAATTTTCCGTCTTTTAATCAGTATTGTTTAATTTTTTTGTGAGTTTGTTTTCATATTCACCAAGTATTTTGTGAGATTTTCCTCTTTTATGTATTTTAGATTTTTCGTCTTTTAAGCAATATTGTTCGGTTTTTTTGTAATTTTGTTTTTATATTTGAGATTTAGTAGATTGTAGAAATCTACATTGACATTCATACATCATATATTGTTTAACTTTTTATACATTCATATTTAATAATTTCAAATTTTGCTTATAGGGTTATTTATGCACAAGTGAATACGGATTTTCAGATTTGGATTTGGTGAACAAAAAATCAGAAAAAGGAACATAGCAGATGAAGAAGAAGAAAGAGAGAGTCGGGGAAGAAGGTTGCAAAAATTGTATTCATATTAATTTTGTTTGTCAATTATTTTTCTTTTATTACACATTTGTATTTGTATTAAGAACATTGTATTTCTTTTTTAGTTTGTAGTCATTCCAATAGGTATGTCAAATGGATTTGTATTTCTTAAGCTTGTATCTTATTTTTTTCATAGTTAATTTGTATTCTTTTTAGAGTATTGTATCATTCCTCAACAGATTGTATTATTTTCACTATGTATGCTAATTATTATTTTTTCAGAATCTTGTATCCCTATTTCTTTTATAGTTAATTTGTGTTTTTCTTAAAAATATTGTATCATTCCTCAACAGATTGTATTATTTCCATCACGTATGCTATTTTATTTTATTTTTGCAAAAAAATCATGTTCATATATTAGAGTTAAATAAACGTGAAAGCTTTCGCATACTTTGTGTACGTAGCACCTATTATTATACGGAAATTGGTTATAGAGTTTTGAAGGACCTCAGCTCACCGACAGAACAATTAGTAATAGTACATAAAATACAAGAATTTGATTTGTGTCAAACAAAGAAGATGGTCAAGTGTCCAATCTTAAGATATTTAGACATCATGAATTAATGTCACTTTCCCAACTCATCATTCAATTCACTTGATTCCAAATTATACTGGGGTTACTAGCTTAGCTAGTTGTTTGGTAAATTGACTAATATGTTGTTTAAAAAAAATAAAAAGAAGGTATTTATTTTATTAATCATATAGATAGTACTCCCTTGGAGTCTTTTAATATGTTGTTTAAACTTCAATGTTTGGCTCATCCACTTAATTCTTATATTTAAATAAGAGTATATTTTTTACAAAGTAAAAATTAAAGGAGAAAGTACGTAATAGTAATTCATTTTTTCAAAGCATAAATAATAAATTAAAAAAATTAACGGAAATACTTTATGCATTAAGCTGTCTTTTACTAATAAAAGAAACCCCCAAACAATGTCTGAAGTAATAATAAACTGGTGATAAATGGCAGTTCAATAAATAGCACTACAAGAAAATAAAATTCAAACTACAAGATTAGTGACAGATTTTATTATTCAGCAACATATGTTATGTGAGGGTAATTTTTTTTAGTGAATAATAAATTTACCAAATTCCTATAAGAGAGGAAGTACTAGAATTCATTCACAAAAATGTTTAGACCGAATTGTGACACACCACATCTATATATAAACCATATTGAAGCAAACTAGTACGTGTGAATTGAAGTTTGGTCAGTCATTTTCATTTCAGAAAGAGTAAAGCTCAATTTTTTTTACTTGACAATAATCCACAGCAATTGCAGGGATATATAGTAGTGTTACAGCTAGGCCACTATATATATATATATATATATATATTTCAATTTCATGGATGTCGTTTTTGATATGTCGATGCAGTAGCATTGTCAGTGTCTCCCAAAATTATGTCATTTTCTAGTGCCATGGCGTTTGCCCACAACTCCCAGCTAAGCTTAGATATACTCATTTCTTACTAATTGACTGTCAAACTTGCCTACTATTTTTGGTCTCTATAACACATGTCCACATTCAACAAGAAAATGCCATTTTTCTTAATATAAAATGGTGGGAGCAAGTAGTTGGAAATTGAAAAGCTATTCCACTAATTAAAGTTTCCTTCTTGTTTTTGTTCCCTTTTTTTTTCCAAAAAAAAAACTTTCTAGTACTTTCCTCGTTTCAATTTGTTTGACCTTTTTCCCTTTTTAGTCAATCTAAAAAAGAATGATTCCTTTCTTTTTTTAGCAATTTCTAAATTTTAACTTCCTACATAACATGTTTAAAATCAGAAGATTAAAGAATATTTTGATACATTTAACACAGACCTTTGATTTTGAATTGGTCTTTTTTATTTTCTTTAACTTCGTGTGGAATCAAAACTGGTTACTCAACTTGAAATGGAGGGAACAATATAAAAAGAGGTCCCCATGAGGGGAGAACTAAGGTAATTTGTGTCAGTCAAAAGTAATAGCAACACTATATATATATGGTTCAACTTCAATATTCTAGTTTTAAATTTGCTTTAGCATATACAATGGAGCAGAATTTTATGTTTATATACTGAAACTTTTACATGAAAATGAATATATCTACATATATATATATATAATATTCTCCATTACCCGAAACATAGCATGAAATTTCGCAACGATTTCATGCTATAATGCTTTTCCTATCATAAATGTCAGTTGTGATAACATTATTATATTTAAATGAGTAGTAGGAGTTGCTCTTTTTGCAATAAGGAGAGCATCCCTAATTATCATATTCTGACCTAACATATCACTTCATGTTATTGGAGTTCAATAAAACAAACAAATAGATAGTCAAAGTTTATAGGTTTAATTGCATTACAATTATTTAAATTTTGTATGCCTAGGAAAGTCAAAGTTACTTAAGGATGTCAAATGAGTAGTACTTGGGTTGAATTTGGATAATTTTACATTTTATGATAGTTTAGTCTAGGTCAATTAATAGATCTCACATTTAGACATATTATGAAGTTAAAAAATTTAATTTATATATGCCACATCGATTAGTTGACATTAAAAGTTAGTTATAAAACAGACCATATGTTGTTAGGAGTTTTATGGTAGTCCATTTTGTTGGGTTCGAAAGTGATTAGGGCGTCATGCGGAAGCTTACAATTGCATATCATATGGTTGATGATAAATTAGATGACAAAAATTTATACCAAAAAACATAATATTATGATATGAAAAACTAATATAAAGAAAAATATTAAACTGTAGAGAGAATAAATCTCTCCATAAATAAAACTCTTAAATGACTACATTGTGGCTATTGTGTTTTTTTGCAACGAGAATAAGGATCTTCAATTTATAGAGTTCCAAACTTTTCTTCCAAGGAAATAATAACTGAATATTATATTTTCCTTTCACGAAAAGTAAAAATATTTATGCTAATGTTTTGTCTTTTCTTTTAGGAAAAAATAAACTTCAAATAAGATTAGAAAATCATGGCAAAACCCTAACCCATTTAACGTCTAGTATTAGAAAACTCATGAAATTATTAAGTATTTGAATATTGAAGCGGGATTAATTAAGTAACCTTGCAAGTTGATGTTTTCCTTTGTTGTCAAGATAACCCCTTAAACTTAGTTGTGAAACAGATCAGATGTTGTTAGGAGTTCTATTTTAGTCCATTTAAATAGCAATAGAAAATATTAACAACGTCCAATATTAGAAACTCATACAATTATTAAATATTGAAATATTGAAGCAGGCTTAATTAAGTAACCTTGCAAGTGGATGTTTTCCTTAATGTCAAGTTAACCTTAAACATGTCCCTAATTAAGAGACTTCAAGTATGGTCAATCTCAAAAGAGAAGTAAGATTAGAGTGAAGTTACAACTTATTAGTTGTTACACGAAATCTATACATGACTTCTAATTGTTTCAGACAAAAAAGGGCATTTTTAAATCTGTCTTTGGTCAAAAGAAGCAAGGCAAATTGAATTGATTAACAAGGAGGGGCCAATTCTTTTCTTTTTTGTTTTAATTAATAATTGTCTGGTTTAGAGCGCAAATTGTAAATTAAATTAATAAACATTGGATCCTAAGTGGTTGATGCAGTCTTTTGGGAGTCAAAATAATAGGAGTAGTAAGCCTTTTTGTTGCTTTTGTTAACTTTTTCATTACGCCTTTTAAGCTTTCGACGGCGTGATGAACGGGAAGATTGCAGATTCTGTCTCGCTAATGCTTCTTTGCTTAACACTAAACATGTCAATTAATTAACATTAAACTAGTTTAATTAGTAGTCCCACTAAGTTGCTAAAAGCTCATTTTTAGGTATTCTAATAGAGTTTGTTCACATTTTATGTTAAGTTGGTACTATAAATTCAATACTAATTGTTAGTTATAAAAGAAGTAAAAGAAAGAATCTCATCCAGAATAAGTGGGATGAATGTGGGGATGTGGCAGAGAAAATGACACTGATTTTCTGACCGATTAAGCATGGGATTTACCTAATTATATCATGCTTTGTGGTTAATCATAGGAGACCATTCCCTCAATTATATTTACTTAACTACTATGGTTAAGATATTTAAAATTTTACTATGGTTAAAATGAAAAAAAAATTGTAAGTCCGAGTGACCAAGTCCATCTCATCATAACAGTTTCTCTTACCCTGAAAGAAGGTCGAGTTTGAAATGCATGAATTAAATAATTAGTGTGAAATTTGTAATCCACGAATCAAAGGAAGATAAAGTTTATAGAATTTGAAACATATTCAAATTTTGTGTGAATTAAAATCAATGTTAGAGACTATCTAATTGGGAACAAATGTATTGTTCTTTCTGTTTTCTCTTTATTGTAAGTGATCATAGAAGATTATTTTTTCCTTATCAAATAAATAAATTCAAGCGGTCCACCTTGTTAGCGACCCAATAGTAATAACTAATAAGTCATCAAACATCATAAATCCCGTAAAGCTCTGGCATAACTAACGGTTGGGACCATCCAAAGGGTCATAATTTAAGTTTTAATTTGCACATGATCATACTCCTACTAATTAATTTCAGGTTTGCAGTAATAAAGAAATTAATACTATGTAAATAGGTCCTATCCTATGATAGAAGACTGTTCCCTACTTCAACAAAACATAAGTGTAAAAACGATAATTAAGTTAGTTGAGTCTGCTCATGAAAATTCTATTTTAAATTACATCTAAAAGAAAAAGAGATCATTCATCTTTTTTAAGTACTGATTGGTTCTCAATGACCATTTTCTACATTAATAAATGTTGATACAATAATTATTAGAATAAATAAAATTCAATATGTCATTTCAAAAAAAAAAAAAAAAAGTAATTAAGCAATTAAGCGTGGACGAAAATGAATGGTTGGTCCGTCTTTGTCGAATTGGCAATTGAATGAATACTCATTGTGTTTCTCTTATTTTGTTTGAGGTTCTATTTTTTGCTGCATCATTGCAAATTAAAACCAGTATATACGCTACTTCAACACCATAATTATTTTATTTAAGTTTTAAGAAAAAGTTTATCATACACAAGTTAAATTTATTATTTTAAACATATTATCCCGTCTCCTATGTTAAATTAAAAGTATTAGAATTAGATAAGATTATGTATTTGTATAAAAATAATTAAATAATAAATTATTATAATTATATAAAAGAACATACTATGTGTTATATCCATCATTTTGATGTTAAAGCTCTTGTCTATGAAAGCGTGATTGGTGATAAAAGTCTACAAAAAATGAAAAAAGAGTAGGGCAGGTTGTTGAGTGGGGGTCCACTGATAAAAAAACAAGTGGCACGTGGCAGTCATAAATGGCGCCAATAATTATTAACGCCGTGACCCCCTCCTTCACATTTAATTACCGCTACCCAACTTTTCTGTCTCAAAGATCAAAGATGCCCCCATTCTGTTAGTTAGCGTCGGTGGGCTAAATAACCGTTAATTTTCACCCTTAATTGGAATGCATCGTTTTTGCAAGTATCAACAAATTCCTTCAAGCAAGTATCGATTATAAGACCACTTTTTACTCTCTTTTGGAATCTTCTTTTTCCTTTTTCACCAATTTTTTTTTTTATTCTTAGATATAAATAATATTGTCTGTGATTCATTTTATGTGACATTGTTTGACTAATGTTTAAATTATTTTTTAATTTTTTATGGTCGATTTTTCGACTATTTTCTTAGTACAACTCCAAACCTATTAGTACTATTATTTTTTTTCATAATTTGGATCGGAGAGGTATTTTTAAAAATATTATTCAGAATAAAAAAAAAAATCATTTTACATGTGAATGCTGCAATTGTTTAAGGATTATATGTTAATTAAAACTTTGGTCGGACACTCGTGGTTTTGCAAAAGAAATTAAAGGTAATCTTATAATCTCTGTGAAGGGCAACGTGGTTAGATTTGGTACCCTTTGACTTCTGCTCGGTTTGCTCTTTATTTTATTTAAATTAAATGAGTAAAAGAAAAAGTAGTTGTACCTTTTTTTATGCTTTCTATTTGCTACTTATTTTGCTTTAATACTATCTTATAATTATGATTAGGAGTGTTCAAATTTTCTTTTGAGCTCAAAAGGATAAGCATTAACGGATAATAAACATGCATAATTATTTGCCGGAATTAGTGACGTGATTACTTCCTTTCGGTAGGAGTAGGACTAATAACATAATCATTATGTCTGAATTATTAGTTTTCGACCATGGTGCAAAGCGTTATTATGTTTTAACGGTAAAACAAGAAATAAGAGGAGTTAATTGCTAATTGTGACATTTCAACGGTTATGTTTTTAATCTTTGGATTTTATTGATTATCTAACGGTTGAATTATTGACATCTTCAATGATTTATAATTGTTTAATTCATGATTGGTGTTATACACCTCCCGCATTCATCGGTTGAACGTTGCTCAGGTTTTTTATTTTCCCTACGAGTATAGCAATCCTTCTTCTTTTTTTTGCTAAAAAATGTCACTATAAACTTTGACATAACAAGTGATTTAAGGGATTCTAGAATCTAGGATTTGACAGTTGATGATTTAACCTCAAATAACATGAGACAGTCTGGGAATGATGTATTTTTCCAAATTAATTACATACGAAACTGCCACTTAATTACATAAACATCACGAGAACATATTTTGATTTAATTAAGTGTTTATGATATGTTTGATTTGGACTTTTAATATGGTTTGCTCATTTTCTACTTGGTTGTTTTTATCGACCAAACTCATTGTTTGGTTATTAAACTTTTTGAGTTTAAAAATAATCATTACCTAGTAAAATACCTACCTTTTTTTTTAATGATAAACTAATTCATGTCCAAGTCACTTATTTTGGTAACTTTTAGTCTTGATGATGTAAAACCATCTGTAGATTTAAAATTGTTTGGTTATTACACAAATACTAGGTAAATTAAATAAAGTAATCAATAAGCGTCAAAACTGACTTTATAAGTTAAATATTTATGTGATTTAAAACTTCTGATATTTACTTATTAAGCGCAAATAAAGTAAAAAGTGTTTATAAACCAACTTGATCCGTTTTTAAACTTACCCAAACACCTTCATGATCACTTATTTTGATAATTACTTCTATGTATATCAGTGTTGCTGATGTAAACCACATTTATGTATATACCTGTTTAATTATCTACCTAATTGTACATTAGTTACTTACTATTTAAGAACCAAAGTTTATTGTTGTTAACTGTTAAGTAACATAAACACATGCATGATGCAAATTTTGATTTTGACTCTTCATGAGGGTGGTACATACCAACCAACAATAAGATATCTAAGTAATTAGGAACTGAGATAGAGTCGTTGAGCAGATTTATCTGAATCTCCTTCGATGAAAAATTTATATTATTTATATATAGTTAATATTATTATTATTTTTATATATACAGTAAATATTGAATCTCTTTTAATTTCTTCATATATTTATTTTTTCATATTTTAAATTTTTTAATGAAAATTTTGGCTCGGTTGCCATTGATTAGGACTTTGCACGCCCCTAGTCCCCTACACAAGATTGTTCCTTCATATTCACGACTCTTTAATTACGTAAGAGATTTATGCTTGCAATTACTCTTTTGCATGTGATTGTTAGTGTCAATCTCCTAAAATTTGGGCCTTGGTTGTTTCAGCCTTTTTGTCACTACATAATTTTCTGTCCCCATGTCTTTAGTTTTTCTTTCACTTTCCACTTTTCTTTTTTCTTCTCAGCTTCCTCTTTAGCTCTTTAGTCCTCTACCATAACAATCATCTTAATTAGTACATACTTTCTGACTAGTTTTTGCCACACCTAATGCCACTTTACTAATTTTACCATATCTGAACTAGGACTTTCCATATTTCCCCCTTTTTAAATAATTATCCTTGAAACTATACTAAGGGACGAAGCTACATGGTACGTATAAAGGGGCTAGTTGAATTGAGTTTTTATACTTTTAGTAGTGTAGTGGTAAAGGTGACTCAAAAATTTCTTCTAATCGCAGGTTTAATTTACATAGTAATTAAGTGTGACAATCTTGCATTTTCTTAAAAGTTTCCTTGTAAAAAATTTCTAGCTTTGTCCTGCTAAATTGATTTTTAATTCATCTTTTATTTCTATGATGAATGATGATCGATGGAGGAATAATTTCTTAGTAGAATTTAAAAAGAGAACGTCTGTAAGAATTATTAAGCATGTTGAGTGATCGAAACAAATGCCCTCTGCAACGAGAGAGTTGATGAAACTAGCAATTTAATTTGGCAATGTAAACTTTAAAGGTTAATGAGGAATGGGACCAGCATGGAGACACAAAATGGGTACCTTCTCCAGTACGAAAGAGTTATGGGGACTTTCTTTTTCCCTCAGAAATAAATCACAAAAGTGATTGGTCTACTACCATGCTTCCTATCCTCTTTGCTTCTTCTTTAAGAATTTCTAGAGGCAATATTCGTATGGAGTGTATATATAAATATTATACTCCAGTAGGATATGTCCAAGTAATTTTTGTGTTTTTTAACGTGGCTCTCTTGGTACCAAAAATCTGATTATAATAAAATATTTTGTCAATTTAGGTATTATATTCCTTACAATTGAAGGACTTGTTGTCGAGAAATGTCCAACTTCTGTCCTTTATTGTTGATAGGGACATTTGCCACACGATTTGATTTGTTTCTTTTTCTCTTTTGGCCTCACATATCTAAGTTTTTTGTCCCTGTGTGATTTGTGTACGTTACAGCCTTGATACAATTGTTTCACATCGATCAAGTAATTATCTAATCAAACAAACGGTGTAACGATGTATACCTAATTTCAAAGCTAATTATTTCAAAGTGTTCTTCTGAATATGTCCCAAGTGTTGCATTTAAAATCTGTGATAGTACAAATATGATTTGCGTATTGTTAGTACACCAATCAAAAAATAAAATAAAATAAAATGCTTTGCTCGATCTTAAAAGGATACACATTCCTAGATAGCGTTAATTGATTGAAACATGCCATGGGTTTCTCAGATCTCAAAGTTCCCTTAAACACATTCCTGTATACTCCCCCTATATATTTATTTTATATTACCTCATCTACGTTGATTTGACATAATTCTTAAGAAAAAATTATTAATGCTATTTTGAAATTCGAACTTTTACTATATCATTTTATGTAATTAATTAATACTAAGAATAGAATGAGAAAAAAATAATAGAACAATTTTGATTTGCTAAAATGAATAAGTTTAAAAAATAATTTATTTATAGTGTAGGGGCGTAAAATGAATCGATGGAGTTGTCATCATCATTTTTATAAAATTAATCTGCCATATAGTTGCAGATCTATGGGAATTACGAAGTCCCATCTTCTATAGATAGCCGAAGAATCCTCCTCAATCTCAATTCTTTATTTAAGAAAAGAAAAAAGATTTTAAAAAAAGGTCTTAAGAGGAAATTGTATGCAGAAGACTCGACATTTACAATTATTTAGTATTGTAGCAAAACACTCTGAAAGAATATTACCTAGAGAAAAACGTGAAGAACATTATTAGTAGTTGAGTTCAGAATAAAAGTGATTTAAGGGATGTTTTTTTTCTTTCTAAATATATACAAACGTATGACATAATGATGTGAGCTTGTTTGTATAGTCATAATTAAAATCCATAATTGGAAGGTTTCAATTTGTGACACTCTAATTAATACCACTGGCACTGGCCGGTATGGACTCGATCAAAATAATTGTTGTATATTAAACTGGTCTTGAGGAAAAATATTATTACGGGACATCCCTGCCTTGTGTTAGCAGGATTTAATTAAAAAGTAATCAAATGGAATCATAACATTAAAGTTCTTATATCCCAATTTTATGTTGTTCTTGTGTGACTTATAGGTCAAAAGATCGAGCTGTAGAATCAATCATTAATATTTGTATCAAGGTAGGTTGTCTACATCACATTCCCTTATAATGCAGCTGCACTGAATTGCTTTTTTTTTTTTTTTTTACATCCCCAACATGATCATTCTTGCTTCCTCATATCATTATCATCATAACTATAAACAAGTACACAATTAAAAGAGTAAATCATTATGGTATGTGTTTACATTCAACATATGACATAATAATAAGCTGTTCTTTCCATATATGAGTAGAAGTGTTGCATAATGTTCCAAAGATGTTTATTTGGACCTTTCTTTCCATAGTAAACGGGCCAAGGCCCAGAGAAGTAATTTGTACTTTTTGGGTCCTTCAATTTGGGCTTGGCCCAGATCTATGAACTGACCTGGGACCCACCCTACCATCCTTAAAAAAATTAAATTAAATTTTCGCTGCTGGAACTTGAAGCTGATGAAATTCCGCTGTAATTGAGAAATCTCTTCAACTGAAAAGTTCAATTTTTCACAATGCTTGATCGTATCAAAATTTTGTCGAGCAAACTAATCAATAGCCAACATTTTCTCCGGCGAAGTTGTCGTACGAAGTCGACCCGCCGTTTCAACAATGTCAAAGATGAAGATGAAAAATATAACAAAGTCCGAAGAAAAACTGAAAATGAAGAAGCACAAATTTATTTGCTTAAGAGTAGAGGTCAACATCTTCTGATGAATCCCCGAGTCCTTAATTCCATAGTCCAAAAATCCAACATACTTCCTACTGATACCGTTCTAGAAATTGGACCAGGCACCGGTAATCTCACCCTGAAGCTTCTAGAACTTGCCGAAAAAGTCATAGCCATCGAAATTGACAAACGTATGGTAGAGATTCTTCACAAGCGCGTCTCTGATCGAGGACTTCAAGACCGTTTAACTGTAAGTTTTTTATGCTTGCATACTGTTCGACGAAATGCCTTATGCCTTGTTGAAAACTAAATCTTAGTATAAAATTCTGCATTATAATTTTAATGTGTTGTTTCCTGTTAAAACTAGGCATAAACTAATGTACATAATATACCGGGATGGAGTCAGTAACTTAGAAGGAGTAGAATCCCTAATCCATAAACTTAAAATCCCAATTGAATGATATAAGACTAGGTGTATTATACAAGGATTAAGGAAATTCTTGATTTTGGTATGGGCATTGTTGCATTCTCTATTGTGATAATCCGTGTATGATTATACACTGTATAACAAAACTTACATTGTAATCCTGGTATAACTTGTCATAGAACCAAAGGACTGCTTAGTGCAGTTACGTTGAGTCTGACCTGTGTAGGACTTCATACTTAGTTCAATTGAGTAGTTGTCATTTGGGTGTTGCAGGTTATATGCCAAGATGCTTTAAAGACTGAGTTTCCACGGTTTGATCTTATGGTTGCCAACATCCCTTATGGAATTTCCTCGCCTCTGGTTGCTAAATTAGTTTATGGAAAGAACTCATACAGGAGTGGGACACTATTGTTGCAGAAAGAATTTGCTAGGAGGCTATTGGCAAATCCAGGGGATTCAGAGTTTAATAGATTAGCTGTGAACGTGAAGCTGGTGGCTGACGTAGAGTTTGTCATGAATGTGAGCAAGAAGGACTTTTTGCCATGTCCAAAGGTTGATTCTTCTGTTGTGAAGATATATCCTAAAACTGAAATTCCAGAGGTGGACTATGAAGAATGGTGTGCGTTTACGAGAACTTGCTTCACCAAGAAAAATAAAACATTGGGTGCGATCTTTAAGCAGAAAAGAATGTTGATGGAGTTAATGAAGCTGCAAGAAAACAAAGGAGATGAAGAGAATAATACATTGTACAGTGATTATCATGTTAATGATACCGAAGATGAAGACGGGCTGAGCAATGAAGACAATGTTAATTTCTCTTCCGATATGGGGAAGGACCTAAATTTGTTTAGAGAGATAATCAATGACAATTTAAGATCCGGTGGATTTGAAGATAAGAGGCCTTCAAAGCTCTCCCACAAGGAGCTACTGGACTTGCTTTCTTTATTCAATCGAGCTAGTATACGTTTTCATGGTCAACGTAAATCCCAAGGATGAAAGTGATGCCGAACTTGCTTCTGCATCTGGTCCATTATAGAGCCTTAATGCACCTATGCTTGTGTAAATACATGCAGCATGGTTTCTTACATCATTTTCGTAAATGGAAATTCAACCAACTTCATTGATCTGGCCATAGGCACAGATTATCAATTTTTTGCAAGAATTTTGCAGAAGATGTCACTTCACCCTCAGAAAGTTCATACTTTGAAGGTGATTGATTGGTCTGTGCCTCTTAGTCATATCATGACTACTGGATTCTGGGCACAAACTTTATGTTTCCTTCAATTAAATTCGATTGGTGGAATGCCAAATGGGACCTCATAAGGTGTTGTTGTTTAATCTATTTAGCAGATGGATTGACTCCACTGGAGCCCAATTTCGAGTTGTGCATTAGGGAAATGAGTTTCGGAGCCTTGAGACAGTTTATTGGACTCGTTTCCAAAATCCTTCTGTTAGGCCTGAGAGTATCCATTCGTTTGATAGCACCTTGTTGGCCTCCTCTTCCAGTGCAAAACTGGGGCTCCGGCTGGTATTTGGCAAACTTCACCCTGAGCCTTTCATAAGGTTTTGCAATTCAATAGTTTACAGCTTAACCGACAGTCACCAGCAAGGGAAGGGCCAGCAAGAAGCTTCGCGTGGAAAGAACCAGCTTAAAACCCCCAAGTCTACCTTCATGCTGGAATATTGGTTTTTGCCTATCCTATGTAACTGTCTTCTTTTCTTGAACTTTTTAAATTTGGAGTTAATATTGCTCAATATTGATTATTTTAAACCTAAGAATCGTAAAAGATACCAGCTACTCTTTAGAGCCCTAGCATTAAACTTGTTGCACAGAGGCTTTGATTGCATTCATAGGAGATCATATTAATATTAATCTGATCTCCCTTGTATTACTTGTCAAAAGAAAAAAAAATAATCAGAATACGAATCTGTTTTGATCTCAACAACTGTTTCCTAAGATAAGTGAAGTATAGCCAAAGAAATAAAAATCATTTTCTTGCATGTATTTGCTTAAACGAAAAAGGAAATTCTAAAGTTAAAAGGAATAATTTCGACTTTTTTTGCTAGCCACTATTTTGTCAATTATAGAAGGTACTTTTCTTGCGCTTTCTTTTGTTTGCCTTCCAACTTAAAGTTGAAGATGTAGCTATTCAAGAAACATTACTTCCCTTTATACATGCTATTCAAATGTATTGTTTTTTCAATTTATTTTTTTCTTCTGAAGGTATAAACTCATTAACAAAACACAAAATGAAATTCGAGATTAAGGACATATAAATTGAATCTATTGAAGAAATGGGAATAGGTTGATACATATACAAGAGGGCATTGATGTAAATATAAAGAATTAGTTAGTAAGTTGTTTATCATGTTAGTTAGAAGTTGTGGTTAGAATCTTAGCTAACACGTGATAGATAATTAGTTAGTTAGACTTTATCACATTATAAATATGCTGTAACAACCCATATGGGTTAATTAATTCAATACACACAAATACAGTTTTCTCTCCATAATGATGAATCTTCATCTTCTCTGCATAGATTAGGTCACAGATTATTAGTATTTCAACATGGTATTAGAGCTTTAACTCATGAATATGAGTTCGATCTTGCCTAATCTCTGTAGATTTCTGTAATTTGTTGTGTTTTTCAGTTGATTTGATCTCTAACAATGTCTAAAACCGACATTGATCATAATCATCCACTGTATCTTCATCCTTCAGACACTACTGGAGCTTCTATCATCTCGATACGATTGTCAGGGTCAGAGAATTACTCGCTATGGAGCCGTGCGATGCGAATTCAGTTGTTAGGAAAGAACAAGCCGGGATTGGTCGACGGTACTTTGAGTATGGACAAATTTGATAAGGAACTTAGTCATCAATGGAATCGTTGCAATGCAATTGTAGTGGGATGGATTATGAGCTCAGTAGCGAAGGAGTTACTTACAGGAATATTATATGCTAAGGATGCCAGAGCAGTATGGGAAGATCTCAGGGAGCGTTTTGACAAGTTCAATGCATCACGAGTCTATCAGCTGCACAAGGGAATAACAACAATTACGCAAGGTTCAGACAATATTTCGACCTATTTCTCAAAGCTTCGAGATCTGCGGGTCGAATTTGACAGCATGATTCCTAATCCTTGTGATTGTCCTAGATCCAAGAATTTTATTGCGCATATGGAGAGCCAAAAGTTGATCCAATTTCTGATGGGACTTAGTGAATCCCATGACCAGGCAAAGAGCCAAATTCTTATGACTAGCCCCACACCTAGTATCAACAAAGCTTACTCTATGCTTATTGAAAGGGAAAGTCAACGCTCTATGGCCAGCACATCCATGGTAGGACAGGGAACTGAAGTGGCTGCACTTCTAGCTGGTAAATGAGATGGATATCAGAAATCGCAAAGGAATTGGGAGATACAATGTGACTTTTGTCATTTGAAGGGACACTCTAAGCTCAACTGTTATCGTCTTATAGGATACCCTCCTAATCACTTCAAAAATAAGAAGAAATCAGGACAGGGGAACACAACATATAATGTTCAAACAGAAAGGGATGCAGTGATGACAGGAAATGGATCCTATCCACTGCAAGGTAATGATGGGAATATGCAAAGGGCACCACAATTTAACAATGGACAATATGACCAGATAGTAAACATGTTGGATGAAGAAAAATCTCATGTCAATATGGCAGGTATGATCCACTCTTTTATGGCTAATATAGAGCAAGAGAAATGGATAATTGATACAGGGGCATCTAATCACATGACTGCACATCTGGATAACTTGTCTGATGTTAGGATTATTAATCTAGAGAAATGTGAGAAGGTATATTTGCCAAATGGAGGAGTGACTTTAGTTTCACATACAGGGAAATGCAAGCTTACAGATGCAGATGAAATCCACAATGTGTTTTTTATTCCAGATTTTAAATATAATCTGCTATCAGTGTCAAAGCTAACTAGGGAATTGAGTTGTTTTGTGTCCTTCTATCCTGACTTCTGTTTGTTCCAGGACCTTTCCAATGGGAAAGTGAAGGGGATTGGTAGAGAGAAGGATGGCCTATATCTCTTAAATTCTAAGAATTCTACCAAAAGAGCAATTGCAGGTAATACAATCACACATATGCAGTGTACTGATCAACTAAATAAAGCAGACTTATTGTTGTGGCATAAGAGATTGGGACATGCTTCCAGCACAACTATGAAAGTGCTACTTGGTTGCAGATTAGGTGACTGTAAAAATGTTGTGGAGAATTGTAATGTGTGCCCCTTAGCTAGACATACCAGATTAGCTTTTCCTTGTAGTGATACAAAATCATGTAAGGCTTTCCAACAGTTGCATGTGGATGTATGGGGACCTCATAACAGTCCTTCTTTTGATGGAAATAAATACTTCCTTACTGTTGTTGATGATTTCACTCGTGTCACTTGGGTATTTCTTATGCAGTTCAAAAATGATGTATTATCTGTTTTAAGGTCCTTCTTCAAAATGCTGCAAACACAGTTTAAGGCTGAGATTCAGACTGTGAGATCAGACAATGGTGGGGAGTTTGTGAATTCTGATTTAGCTGACTGGTTTAAAGATTTGGGGATTGTTCACCAGAAAACTTGTGCTTACACCCCTCAGCAAAATGGGGTTGCTGAGAGGAAGCATAGACACTTGCTAGAATTGGCAAGATCCCTTAAGTTTCAGGGTCACATTCCTATTACTTTTTGGGGTCACTGTGTTCTCACATCTGCATACATTATTAACAGGCTGCCATCAGTTGTTTTGAAGGAAAAATCTCCTTATGAAATGTTGTTTAACAAGAAGCCACGTTTAGATCACCTTAGGACACTTGGATGTTTATGTTATGCAAGTGTTTTACCCAAGGCTGATAAGTTTGCAAGTAGAGCTGTACAAGCAATTTTCATGGGATATTCATCTGTCACTAAAGGTTATATCCTTTTTGACATACAGAAACAGAATTTTTTTGTGAATAGGGATGTGGTGTTCAGAGAGTTCACATTTCCCTTTCAGAATTCTTCTGCATCTGGTGGTGATTGTTCTTCTGATACTGTTTTTGACTCTTCATATGATTCTTGTTCTTTTGAAACCCATCCTGATATACTTACTTCTACTGATTTAACTCCTCCTTTACCTGGTTCATCTCCTGATACATCTCATGTGCCTGATCCAGTGGACATTTCTGTACAGGATGCGCTTGTTGAACCTTCAGTTGACAGTTCTACTAACCCCCCAAGAAGGTCTCAAAGACTTTCCTCTAGACCTCTTTGGCTGACAGATTATGTGACTGCACCATCTGGGAATTCTGTGCAATATCCCATCAGAGACTATGTTTCTTATGAAGACTTATCACCTTCACATCACAGTTTTTTGAGTATGTTGAACACTGTTGTTGAACCATCTTCTTATTAAGAGGCATCACAGGACCCACGTTGGATAGAAGCTATGAATGTTGAGATAAAAGCCTTGCAGGATAATCATACTTGGGAACTGGTGCACTTACCTCCTGGGAAGCAACCAATAGGTTGTAAGTGGGTTTATAAAGTCAAGCTCCAGGCCAATGGTGACATAGAGAGGATTAAGGCTCGTCTTGTGGCAAAAGGGTATAATCAAAGGGAAGGTCTTGATTACAATGAGACATTTTCTCCAGTTGTTAAGATTGCTACTGTGAGGACTGTTCTATCTATAGCTGCTCAGCATGACTGGCATATACATCAGCTTGATGTATATAATGCTTTTCTTCAAGGAGATCTTCATGATGAATTGTATATGCAGTTGCCTCAGGGCTTTCCAAGTCAGGGGGAGTCTGGCATAGTATGTAGACTTGTCAAATCCCTGTATGGGCTCAAGCAAGCAAGTAGACAATGGAATGTGAAACTAACAGAAGCCTTATTGCATCCTCAATTCCAGCAGAGCAAATTGGATCATTCATTGTTCATAAAAAGAGAAGGTGATAGCATAGTGGTCATCCTCATTTACGTGGATGATATGTTGGTGACAGGAAATAATTTGGAACTGATCAGAAGGACCAAGGAAGAGTTCCACAAAGCTTTCAAGATCAAAGATTTGGGAAACCTAAAATATTTTCTTGGAATGGAGTTTAGCAGGTCAAAGAAAGGAATATTGATCAACCAAAGGAAATACGCATTACAAATAATCTCATAAACAGGACTAGGGGGAGCTAAACCAGCATGGACACCATTAGAAATGAATGAGAAGTTAACAGTGATTGAGCTAGACAAGCTTACTGGAAAAGAAGATGATGACATGTTGGAAGATGTAGGACAGTATCAAAGAGTCATTGGAAGACTATTGTAGTTGACTTTAACAAGACATGATATAGCATTCTCAGTACAAACTCTTAGTCAGTTTTTACAGCAGCCAAAGAAATCTCATTGGGATGCAGCAATGAGGATAATCAAATATGTCAAGAGACAGCCAGGGCTTGGAATTCTGATGAGCAGCAAAAGATCCAATGCAATGGTAGTGTACTGTGATTCAGATTGGGCATCATCCCCACATACCAGAAGGTCAGTATCAGGTTTTTTGGTCAAGCATGGGGACTCATTGATTTCTTGGAAGTCAAAGAAACAGACCACAGTGTCTAGGAGTTCAGCAGAAGCAGAATACAGAAGTATGGGAAGTGCAGTGGCTGAGGTAGTTTGGTTAACAACTCTGATGAAAGAATTGGGGGCTGGAATTGATATGCCAGTTGAAGTTTACAGTGACAGCAAGGCTGCATTGCAGATTGCTGCAAATCCTGTGTTTCACGAGAGGACAAAGCATATAGAAATTGATTGCCATTTTATTAGGCAAAAGATCCAAGAACGGTTGGTGAAGACTGAGCATGTAGGCACTAAGGACCAGACAGCAGACATACTAACAAAAGGACTTCCAAGAGCGCAACATGAATACTTAGTTGGCAAGCTGGGGATGCTCAACATTTTCGCACCTGCCAGCTTGAGGGGGAGTGAAGAAATGGGAATAGGTTGATACATATACAAGAGGGCATTGATGTAAATATAAAGAATTGGTTAGTAAGTCGTTTATCATGTTAGTTAGAAGTTGTGGTTAGAATCTTAGCTGACACGTGATAGATAGTTAGTTAGTTAGACTTTATCACATTATAAATATGCTGTAACAACCCATATGGGTTAATTAATTCAATACACACAAATACAGTTTTCTCTCCATAATGATGAATCTTCCTCTTCTCTGCATAGATTAGGTCACAGATTATTAGTATTTCAACATCTATCTTGATACAAAAAAGAAAAACCTAAATTAAAAAGAAGTACGCCCACCGTGGGGCTCGAACCCACGACCACAAGGTTAAGAGCCTTGCGCTCTACCAACTGAGCTAGACGGGCAGATGTTGTTAACAACAATTAATTACTATATCATTGATTATAATAGATGGTTTTTGGCCCTGTTTGCTCAAGTTTTGGGCACGTTTAAGGCAGCTTGACCAGCTTCTAGCTAATTTTATAGCAGTTTCTCAATACTTTGGTGTAAGCAGATAACATGTCGGACACCATTGGAACAAGAGTCGACCAGAGGGGTGCTCATATAATAAAGCATTTTCCACCTACAACTCTAACATTGTATACTCGAGTTATCAAGAAAGCAAAAAGTTGAAAATTTCTAAGTAATTTTAATAAATTATCCACAGCAACTCATATATGTGTTGTTGAGCAAAGATAAGACCGACAAAAAGCACGTAATTAAGTAGCAGTGAACTTCGGTTGGTGAACTAAATACAATCATGCCAGCTATAATTGGGATATTAGAGTTCCTTTAAATTATTGACAATATCTTTTATAAATTCTCTACCTTTTGTCTGATTTACCAACCAAATTATTTGTTAGGCAAGTGACGCACGTGTGCCAGAGGATCCACTACCCACCTTTCAACTTCATTCTACATATCTAGTTTACAGCCACCGCATATTGTTTCTTTTTTTTTTTGAACAAAAGGACATACAAATCTTCCAAAAACTGATGATAAGGATCAAGATTTTGAATTGATTTTTCCACTGCCATATATTCCTCATACACTACGACTATAATAATGAAATGGACATATTGCAATAACTATATCTCAATCCCAAGAGATTTAAATTGAGCTAAATATTAATCTATTTTTCTTTATAAACCTTGTACTTGGTTTGCTACCTTAAACATAGAGATGTATATTTGGTTGAGATAATAATAGATGTTGGTTACATAAAAAAAAAATTGTAGAGAAACAGCAGCATGTTGGAGAAATTAAGGATGGAAATAATAAAGAAGAAAGTTAGTTTTGTTTGGTATGAATTAGTGGGTTTTGCTGAAGGGGCATGATGTTGATAGGCAGTTTGTTCTTCATCTTCACTGTTGGAAAATAGACAATCTCATCCTTCTCTGCCACCCATCTGTTCATCAACACAATAGAAAGTGATTGTTCATTAATTATTACTCTTGTATTATTTTCAAACACCACTATCTTTGTTCCTTAGCTACTTGGTAACAAAATAACAAAACAGTACTATTCCCACTTTTTTTTTTTCATTTTTCATATTGCAACAACTACGTCTCAATTCCAAGCTACAAGAAATATATTGGAAATCGCGTTTTTACCGGTAGGTGGTGACGAGGTGGTGGAGGAAAATGGAGATTTCAAGCCTTGAAAGTTCTAAACCAGGACATAGCCTCTGTCCTCCACCAAAGGGTGTAAATGTAGTGCTGGTCACAGCAACTCCAACTTTCTGCCAAGCCAAACAATTAGTTAGAATTTTAATTACTTCATATTTTTAATTGTATAAAAGGAATTAAAAGCTGACCTCCCATCTGGAGGGATCAAAATTGTATGGATTTTCATAATTTTCTTCATCCATGTGAACTGAAGTGAAGGATGCCAAAACACACCATCCTTTTGGTATTAAATGCCCTGCATTTGCAACCCAGCAATTTATATATTAAACACTACAATTTCGAGTTAGTTTAATGGATGGTCACTCAACTTTTATTTTACCGCACTAAAATTAAACCATTATTTGTAACGCGTAATGAAGCAGGTACACTAGTTAATTTAGGAGGCCTACACAGAGAAGGGAAAATGCTGGATCATAAAGAAATGAAATACACACCTTTAATTTTGACATCTTTGAGAGATTTTCTCCAAACTGCATTAATGATATTTGCCAATCTCAACGTTTCACTGATAACCTGTCATTCCATAACAACTGATCTTAATCTTCTCTTTATTATGAATTTCAAAAATTTGATCGAATTTTCAACCTGTTTAAATAATTTTAAAAAAAAGACAGAATTAAAGATTACTAGAGTATTATTTTCTGAGACATTTTTTGGCACTGTGAGTACATTTATAAAAGGACTTGATTGAACCTACATGTATATAGTGCAACACTAGACTGAAAAAGTATGACAATTTATTTTTATATCATAAAAATTAAACTAACATTCTGAGTGAAGGGCATAGACAAATAATCTGTCCAACTATAATCCTCACAGCAGCTTATCTTCTGCTGCTTCAATTCCAAATTCTCCTCCTGCAGGAAAACAACAAATTTGTGAAAGGAGAGTAATCAAGGGAGCAATGTATAGAGCTATGCCTCAACTTTTGTCTTCTCCAATAATTGAGAATAATCCCTGGAAAAGCAGTCGCGATCTAACTAAAATTTCATTCTAATCTCGATATTGTTGGAATTGGTCCAGAGTAACACTACTTTGTATTGTAATATTTTTTTCAACCTATATCCTATCCAAACTAATTGTCACAAGTATATAGAAAAATACTCCCTTTCTTCCCAAGTAAGTGTGTATTAGCTTATTTCACGTCATTATGAAAAATAATAAATATAAGGTCTTCTAGTTTACTAAGTTACTCATATTTATTGGGTTTTTTTGAAGAATTGAGCAGTATAAAAAACTGTAGCTATTTCATAAAAGAGTATAGGAGTACTATTTTTTATCTTAAATCTCTAAAGTAACACGGATAATTTGCGACGGAGTAAGTCCTGAAACCACACCACCAAAAAAAGTGTGGGCACAAGTTTCAAGAAGAAGAGCACGGGGGTTGTAAATTTGGTCCACAACTGACAGCCGTTAAATCAATATCGTACGGCTAAAAAACATAGTCTTCCCTACTTTATTTTTTAAAAAAAAATTATTTAAAAAAGTTGTGTGTCCCAGTTTTGAAAATGACTTGGTAGAAAAGGTCAAAAGGATAAATTAAATAAAAGTTAAAAGATCATGTGGACTATGACATATAATTCCCCACCACCCACACGTGGGGGCAAGCAATCATTCCTCCCAACCCTTCATATTTTAGCCCAAGCAAAGCCCTATCCGTCAATCTATATAAGTTAAATTCTAGTAATAGCGATATCATACCAGCAAGCGATCTAGAGCGACGGGGTTGTCACTTAGAAATTTGACAGCTAAGGTGATCGCCGTTGGTACGGTCTCTTCTCCAGGGATCATCATCTCTACCAAGTTACCACTGATGAAATCATACGGTAGAGGTTGCTTTGCTCCATCAGCATTCCCTAAGAGCACGTCAATTGCATCATTTGGGAACCCCTTTTCTTCTTTTTTCTCCATGCTCAATTTTCTCTCCTCTACCATCTTCCCTACCATTCTTGTTAACCTTTCTTTGGCCTAAACACACTTAAAAATAGTGTTACTACAACTCACATATACATACATACAAGTTACAGATTTAAGTTATATAGACCAGTTATCAGTTGTCGGTGTATACAACTTAAATTCAAAAAAGAAATAACTAGTACTTAATAACCAACGAAAAATTACCTTTAAAGATTTGTAGAGAGTGGTTCCGGGAAGCTTAATAGGCAAACAAATCAAGCCTTTGGTGAGTTCTTCAAATTCTTTCTTGAGCAAGTTCAATTCTTCTCCAGGGTCCACGCTTAGTATCAGCTTGACTAATACTTCAAATGAAATCTTCAATAGCCAACAACAGGAGATGTTACAAAAATGGACGTAATCTCCGCATATATTCTATACTTTTTAGACTCACTATACTGGATATGTTTAAGACAATATTTTGATTGTTATTAGTACATACTATGAGAGAATGAAATACTATTACATTTGAATTCAAAATGAGTTGCGTGCATCCTGTTATACATAAACATTTTCTTTTATATAAATGGTTAGCTTAAAATAATGAATTCAGTTGAACCTTATATCGATGGTGACATTGAGCGGAGTGGGCTCAAATGATATATTTATATGCTACAAGTGGTAGTGTGGTACGATCAGACATAATATAAATGCATGCATGTGCAGCAAAGAATTTATGATAAGACCTTTTTGGCTTCATCTTGTACATAGACGATGCTATGTTGTTTTTCCAGCCATGTTGACAAGAAATGGCGGACGGAGGCTTCGATGTCCCGTGTAATGCGAGCCTTGAGTTGTGGCGATTTTAAGAAGCTTCCGATCAGTCCGTGTAGTCTTCTATGTACTGCCCCATTCATTTGCAATATTGAATTCTTCCCAAATAATTCTGTTATTGATTTTGGATAACATGGTATAAATACATCTCCATTGTTCTGTAGAACCACTTTGTTCACCTCTGCATCTGTTGATACTATAATTCCTTTTCCTAGTATATTACTTTTGAACACATTCCCGTACCTTAAAGAATTAAAGAGACCAAAAAAGTTATACTATGTATATATGCAAATTAACAACGTATTCAGTACAATTTCACTTGGATAGAAAAATTATTTACGAATTATCAAAATATATGTGCAAATAAAGTAGGGAAAAAGGGGTCAGTGAATTTTAATGAGGAAGGTTGATTAGGGTCTGCAATTGAGTTCCTAGGTACTAGCTAGAGTGGAAGAAAGGTACAGTTAACTGTAAAAGAGAGATATGGCAGCTTTTTGCCAAATCTTTTTTCATGATTTTAGCCAAGTCATATGACATGGTACCATTGGTTAAACGAGCGGTATCAATATTGATTCTGCAATAAAATGATACTCCTAGATCTCAACTAATAAAATAATTTACCAATTCTTTTTAAAAAAAATGTTGTGTCAAATTAAACAATGTCATATAAATTGAACGAGCCTAAAATGGTATGTTTCTTCCTGCAAAAGCCAATTTATCTTAGAAACACAATTAACAACGGAAAAGTCTAACATTATAATGAATGTGTAAAATTTTTTACCAATATTATTGTAAATTTTAATTTGTGATAAGGAGTTATATGTAATTATTGTACTATTAAGTAAATTGATATCATCAATGCTAAACTCGGTATAATAACAAATATTGGAGAAGAAAGAAAAAATGATTACAGTTTCAATAAAATTATGTAAAGGAGAACACTTTTAAATGGAAATGATATCATCATCATCCCATGACAATATTACTTATTTAAATATTCACTCCGTTCACTTTTATTTGTCACTTGTGATATATAAAAAAGTAATTATTTTTTTCCATATTTAACCTCAACAATAAATATTTATTCTCTAAATTATTTTTTAAAACCTAATACTAAACATCATTTATGAATAGTTTGATAAAATATTTATATCAATAATTATTTTTTTAATAGATATATCAAGTCAAATATTAACAAGTAAAAATCTAACCTAGGAAATAATGTTTCTTTCTTCAGTCAATAACGGGTGCTTAGGACTTGGGAGAATTATTACTTACTATTACTTTTCCAACTCTACTTTTTATTTTTTAATTATAGAAAATTAAAAAGACAGCTCACTATACTAGTCGTAATATTGTTATCTTGTACCCAAAAAAAAGTATTCCTTCTATTAAATTCATTTTTTTAGAAAAATATCTTTTTATTTTTTAATAACTCTTTCGTTTTAATTTTTTATATAATATATTTAACAATTAAAATTGATGGAATAATATTTTAATCAAAATGCCGTCCAGCTGAACGGAGTCAACTGATTGAGGCTCACGTACGTGACCCGTATTTAAGAGAAGAAAATTCCTATAAAGAATACTCCCTCACTCACTTCCAAAAAGAAAAAGAAAAAAGGTTATTTGAAAAATAATTATCATTTTAAGAAAATCAAGATAAGATATAGTAGGAAGTAATGTATTTAATTATTAAATATCTAATAAATAGAAATATTTAATATTTTATTACTTTCTGCTCCTTAAAATTTTTTACCTACTATCTACTTTCCTTTTTAGTGTTGTCAAAAAGAATAACCCTCTTTTTTTTATATTACATCCATTCACTTTTCATCGTTATAATTTTCGTTTTTAAAATAATTTTGATTAATATTTTATGAGGTATTTTTTCATTATATTGATATGCAAAAAATTGAAATTTATAGTACTTTCCATATAATTTTTGAATATCTAAATTTTTTATATTAAAGTATCAAATTAATGTAATCTAATTTAATTTGAAAATTAATTAAATTGACTTTCGAAAAGCACAACATAACAATTAAAAGTGGACAGAGGAAATAATATTTTAATTTCAAGGATATATTTAAAGTCATAAAATTTTGATATATTTAACATAGTTTTAATTTATGATCAAAATTTTAAAAAAATCTTTATTTTCTTAAAACTTCGTGCTAAATCAAATTGAAAAATCATTTTGAAACGGAGAGAATATTTTTCTTAACAGATACGAATTTTAGGAAGGATGGATGAACGGAGTGGTATACTAGAAACATTTTAAAAATAACTCATCTTGGAAACCAAGACAGAATGTGATGTGCTGCAATGGATAAAACTCATTTATTAATCAGAAGTGTCGAATTCGAATCTCGAATATAAAACATTCTCAGTAGAAAACACTTGCTCAGAGAATTTTAAAAACTAAATCAGGGCAGAAAACAGCATAAAACTTTAAGAAAGATAGAGAAAAAGGTGTGCTTACAGAGACTTTCGTTTTTCCATGAAAGTGACAGGACGAGAAGTGTATCCAGAAGCAATGAAATCGAGCGTTTCTCCTAAAAGAGGCCAACCAGAATTTCCTCTTGGAACTCCACTTTCCCTTTCTTTCTCTTCATTTTGCTTTTTCCTCATCTTATAAATCAACCACAAAACTGCTACCCCTGTTCCGATACATATCCAAATCCAATTTTCTGCTTTCTGTTCCATTTTCACAACAATAGAAAAGATTTGTGCTTTTCACATAAAGTTTGATGTATATATATACCAAGAGAGAGGAGAGAGAGAGAGAGAGGAGAGAGAGAGAGGTGGTGGGGTTTTATTTTTGGAAGAAATATAAACAGAGGATCTTCGTTTGAGAAAACCGGAGAGATGAGACTGAAGTAATTACCATAAATAATCATAATTGTATTTGCTCTGTTCTTTTTGTCTCAGTCCCCTGCTTTTCCATATACATATACCAACGACAATTAAATTAGTAAATTTTAAGAGATTCTTAAATATGGCAAATTATTAGTTTTATTTTTGAATTATTAATAGTTTTAAAATATTTTTTATTTGATAAATTAAATCTTCAATTTTATAATATGAGTGAAATACATCCTAAATTCTCGTCAAGTTTAAAGAAGTTTTCTATATTTTTCTTGATTTTTATTAAGAGTCACATACTCCTATAAGAAAATGAAACCACTTACTATATCATATCACAAATCGGAAGTGTGTAAATTTAGTTAGTCTAATAAAAGGATATTTTTAATGTTATCAATAATGTCACGCCCCAAACTCAAGGGGCGCAACTGACTCTCAATGCCAAAACTCAGGCTCGAGCCGACCCTGCTGAACCATTTGCTACTAGCGCATGGCAGCCACACGCAATCAAGAAAACAAACAAGTATATCTCGGCTTAAAATTAAGTCCTCGGCCGGCAAGACCCCTGTCAACAGATCTATAAAAGAAACAACTATTCCCAAGAGTTGATATAAAGAAATAGCCAACTAGCACAGAAGTCCTGATTGGGCCGTCGAGGCCACCATGATCTCTATACCAAAACTGAAAGCAGGTATATATCAAGACAATACATCAAACAGCTAACAAGCTTCAGCAAACCAACAAACTAGGTCAGCATGACCATAACGTAGCTATACACCCCACACACTAGTCTGCAAGCCTCTAAGAGTAGTAAAGATTGGCGGAACAGGACCCCAGCCTACCCATAAAAATATATACAACAAAAGCTAACAAACCTTCCAACTCTGGCAGCTCCGGAGGAAAGGAGCTAGCCAACCGGATAGAAGTCAATCCTGCTGCTGAAGAGGCCTACTGGGTCGTCTGTCAGGACCTGCAGGCATGAATGCAGTACCCCCCAGGCAATGGGGCATCAGTATGAAATAATGTACCGAGTATGAAAGGCAATAGACTATGAGCAGGTATCCTAATATACTGAGAGTAATTCGATAAATAAATCAAGGATAAGATAAGTGTACTGACCTGCTCCTAAATCTAAACATATCAAAAATAATAAAACAACAACCTAACCAAGCCTCCATAAGCTCGGCAGGTACAAACAACACACAAGACCACCTACCCAGGCCCCAATAAGCCCAGAAGGTGTCAATCAGTCTATATAACCATATCGGTAGTCCCCTAGCCGCGTAGGCAGTCACATAGTCCTCTTAGGCAACAATATGGCCCTGTAGGCAGCACATAGCCTTCTTAGGCTTCAATATAGCTCTGTGGGCACCTCATAGCCCTCCTAGGCGTCAATATAACCCCGTAGGCAACTCATAGTCCTTCTAGGCATCAATATAGCCCCGTAGGCAGAACATAGCCCTTCTAGGCATAAATCACATTCCTGAAGCTAACCACAATAGCCCCAAGGGCAACAATAACAATCCAATAGCTGAAAGCGAGCAATTTAGTTATAAGCAACCTATACAAATAGCCTCTAAGTCGTGTCCAACATAGGGATGCTACTAACTGAATAAGAATCCCGACAAGGGAGGATTATATCCACTCGAGCACCCAACAATCAATAATAATGGCTACAAGTATAACAACGATAACAACCCAATTACATTGCTCCTAATCTTTAAGGAAAAATGTCGTAATAAGGGAATAACCTTAATATACCTTTTTCGCTGACTTCACGTGTTCTAACGACTTTTACTCACAGTCCCCCTCCCTACTACAACAAGGCAGGACCATAATCAACACACAAGAATAGAAGATACAACGATAATCCGATAAAAGATATGTATTTCCGTCGCAAACTGCTATTTGCGGCTTATTAAAGCTAGAGTCGATGAAAGAAGGGTCTTACCTTGATCTTAAGTTCGTAATACACCTCAAAACCTTAAAATATGTCCAAACCTTTGTTGTCCCAACACCAAAGTATGATATGCTACGAAATCAATAAAACAAATTATACCATGATGACAAGCTCAACGCGTAGAACAACTTTCGTCAAGGAATTAAGTCGAGAAAATCTATAATTTGGTTGATCGTAGAAATGGATTTCCTACGTTTTCTGGTTCTTAACTAAAATAAAAATAAAAATCGAAGAAGAAGATATATATAAAGTTCCACCGACCTAGGGCCCCACCTCACGTACCTGCTTGCACAGTCTCGCGAAAACGCGAATATCTCTCTATTCTGAAGTCGTATGAACGAACGGTTTGATGCGTTGGAAACTAGACTCGTAGACCTTCGATTTGATAGGTCGTCCCCCCCATAACTCTTTATAGATTGGGAGAAAACTTCCGAGACATTTGACCCAAATTTCAGAGAAATCTTTAAAAAGGAACTTACGATAACTTTCGCCAACTTTTGTTTTGCCACCTACCTAAATTCAAAACTTGAGATACAACCCTTGAACACTTAAATTATGACATACCATATCATTCTTAATTTATTACTCACCCTCTTTGCCTTTCCACGAAGGTACGAGTTAATTTAGACATTTCGAAAAGTCGGGGTGTTACAAATAATTTGGGAACAATATTAATAATTTATACTCCAGAAATATTTTCAATATTTTTCTTTTTTTAAATTTTCTTTTCCGTGTCAACTTCGATGGTCTAATATTTAATGAGCGGAAAAACTAATTTTAAATTTTTACCGAAGGTGAAAATTATTAAATAATCTTTTTACGTGTTAAATTGTAATGGATAGAATAATTTGATATTCGTATGGACAAGAAATATGAAGATACATAATTTCGATGTCGAGGGAAAAAAATCAAAAGGGAAATTTTTTTACGCTTGTTTGATATATTAATTCGTTCCCTTTGCTGATCAGATCTTGTTAATATTATTTATCTGTTGATTCAGACTGATATTAAGTACTTTCTGAATTTTAAATGCCCATAATATTTTTTCCTAATCAGGTTTTTAATATTAATATTTAGATCCAGTCAAATTAGAGCCTTACCAAAACATATGAAAAATGTCCAATTATAGTTGTTTATTTACTAGTAATTTTGAACAAGTTGTTGCCTCAATATTGTGAAGTATTATTTTTAATTACAAAATCAGATTATTAATACTGCAATCGGACTAGAATGCCTTTTTTTTTAATATATAAAGTTGTCAACATTTTCACATGTTATTCAACCGTTGTTTTTACCAGCTTTGTATTGTTAATTACTTTAATAGTACATCATGGCATATGATATTGCGCCTAATTATTCCTTCTCCACCCAACATACCTTAATTATGAAGGTTTTGGCATATAAAAAAGGTGATCTCCGATACGATTATCATTTAAGGTTCGTTTGATAAAAATATTAAAAAATAATACATACATCAATCTCAACGCGCTAAACTTAACAAGAATTAAAAATAATTTTAATATTACTAATACACTCTATTTTTATATTTAAGATAAGACTATTTATATTTCCTCTGCCAAATGACCCAAATCGGGTTGCCAAAATCCAGGGATATGTGGATCCCAATGAGTCAAATCATCATTACTTTTTAATGGTAAAAAGTAGAATTTGGTCAAATGCTATCACATGTCATAATTTTAAATGAAAAATTTCAAAATATCAATATTTTAGCATTTAATAGAATTCTTTAGCCATATTTTTAATATTTATTAAAAGTGTTAATATTTTAATTTGTTATATATCTGATTTATGTATTTTTTTAATTTGTTTAATTTGAAAGAATATAATTATTTAATAACAGAAGGGAGAAAATCAAGAGAAAGAATATTTCAAAAAAAGGTAAATATCACTTAATTTTCTCATCAATTACATTTTCAAAGAAAATTCAAACGTGTACCTTTCTCCTTTCTCATAATGTATTTTTGTTTTTTTTTTCCAGAATTTTGTAACCTTTTTTAAATCGTATTCATTCCAATATGTATACTATTTGTATCCATTCTAGTTTTCATGTTATATTTTGTATAATGAAACTTGTATTTTTTTTATTAGTTTGTATTCATTCCAATAGGTATGCCAAATGAATCTGTAGTTATTTAAGAAACATATTTATATTTATGTATTTTTTTCACTGTATATTTATTTTTTTCTTCAGAATCTTGTATCCTTTCTTAAGTCGTATTCATTCCAATATGTATTTTATTTGTATTTGTATTCATTCTAGTTTTTATGTAGTATTTTGTATAATAATATATAAAATACAAAAACTAGTATGATGAAAAAGTGAGAATGAAAGATAAAACTAAAAAGGAATAAATGAATATTTGTTGCAATCATTCTTAAATAAAATACATAACTAGTTCGCATACCTTTAGAATGAATACAAAATAGGAACAAATATATATTCATAAACTATGCAACATGATTTTTGAAATGAATACAAATATTAATAGCATACATACGATTTTGAATACAAATTGAGAAAGGATACAAAATTCTGAAAAAATTTATAAAAAAACAAAACAAACTAATAGAAAGTTTCTTCCTATAAATAAAATACATATCTAGTTGACATATCTTTGGGATGAATTCAAATTAGGAATAAGTACAAGATTCATAAACTATACATACTGATTTGAATATCAATTGAGAAAGGATACAAAATTCTAAAAAAAAAACTATAAATACAAAACAAACTAATAGGAAATTGTTCTTCCTCGACTTGGTCTTCAACAAGTTTTTCAAAATCTGAACCACTCAATTTTTTATTTTTTTATTTTATTAATAGTGTATTTACATAATAGACGGAAATCTTAAAAGATACTTGGTGACAATGTATTTATCTTTATCAGGTGGTGAAAAATATTTTGAAGGAATTGTGAGATTTCTTGAACAAATTGGAGGAAAATAGAAGATTTGATTTTCTTAGACAAGGAAAGGAGAGAACAATGGTGAAAAACTCAAGAGAGAGAAAGGAGAAATTTGGGGTAAAAATCTAGAAAGAGGAGAAAGTGGGTAATGAGAGTTTTTTTTTTTCACGGATAGAAGAGTAAAATTAGTCCAATGTGGGGCCTGATTTGAGAAATAAAGGAAAGAAAATTAATTATATTATGATACATTTTATTTGCTAAAATATTAATTGACATTTTCAATAATTATTTTAAAGTGTAGATGTTTTTAATAATTATGTTAGGGAGTTTGACTAGCTTGCTAATTTTCCCTAATTATAATTTATGAGAAGTAATTTTTTTTCTTCCAAATTTCTATACACGGTATAATACACCCCAATTGAGTATTCAAGGGAGATTACGAAAAACTATGGCAAGTTCTCATGAGCGATTTAAAATAAATGTTATTATTATAAGTACTTGATATCTCCTGTGCACTCCAGCTTTTTTTATTTGATACATAATAAAACTATAAACTTCTCGCTTTTTTTCCACTCAAGTTCATCATATATAATTAGATTTCCTCTTCTTCGTGTTTTATTGATCAGAAGCATCCAACAGCATCTAACAGTGTCTGATATCACCTTTGGAGTTTGATTAGTTTAGATTCACGCTCGGAAAAACTGATTTTAGAAATAAAGTATAGGCAAGGAAGGATAACCCCACTCCATGGATGCATGCTGCAAGTCTTAAAAAAAAAATAGTGGGCCTACAAATCCCCACAAAAGAGAGTAGAGAAGGGTGACAGCAAGATGCAAACCTAACCTTACCATTATTGATCATTACCAACTGATAACATTTAGTTGTAGCTAGTACGTGTCCACTGCTCCATTTTAGGTCGACAGAACTATATTTTACTCGTATGATGTACATTTTACTATTTTCCTCAATATTTAGTTCTAAATTAATACACCTGGTTATCAATTTAGGGGGAGGGGGCACAAAGGCTTTGTCTGCGACATGTGAATATAGTTCAGTCTGATGAATATGCCTTTAGTTTTTATCTGTAAGGAACTGTTAATGGCCAGACAAAGTTTCAACATGTGAAGACAGTTGATAAGGTTACCATAACTATTATCGAGATCAAAATTTTCAGGATTCCCTCCAAACTAGTGAGTAGCAACAGATTTTCAAATGTTATTAAGCAAACAAGAGTTCTTGTTTGAATTGGATCCTGAAAATTAACCAGCTCAAAAATGACTGATCTCTGCGTCCGGAGCTATATGGAACAGCCAGATATAAAACTCCAGTATGGAAGCAAAAGATCTTTAAGCTACCAAGAATGCTACAACTATTAACAATACTCTGTGATTTCAAAAGAAAAGCAAGATGGAAGAGCAAACTGTAGTACTGAAGTTTTAATAATAGCTTAAGTTCTGCTGGCAAAGGCAACAGCTTCTTCATGTAAAGTGTTGTAAAATGAGCTTAATTTGGTTATAGCAAGTGCTTCTCCAAACAGTGATGCCCTTGTGGATTTCGTTATGTGTACTTCAACATAATCACCAACCTTTGGATTGCGCTTTCCATTATTATCAACCTTATCTGGGATAGGCAGGTTCGTAAATGATACCCTATGGCCTCTATCGCTCTTACCAATTAACTGTGTGTCGGGGGCTCTCTTATTTGGCCCTTCAACTAGCACAAGTTGGATTGTGCCAATTTTAGCGTCATAGCACTGACCTGTACTCCCGCGAAAAGCCTCTATTAGTTCTGTGAGCCTCCTCTGCTTCACATCTTCAGGAACATCATCAACATATTTTCTGTGCGCATGTGTTTTCTCTCTCATGCTGTAAGCAAACATGTATGCCATATCATAACAAACAGTCTTTACAAGGCTTAGTGTGTCTTCGTGATCCTCTTCCGTTTCTCCACAGAAACCTGAAAGAAACGTGTCAAAAGAATTAAAAGCTAAATAAGTGATATTGTATAGCTCCCATGTAACTATGAATAGTGTGTCCTCTCATGACATTAGAATAATTCAAGAACTCCTAGATCAATTTCTCAATGCGAGAAGTCAGGAAGCAGAAGTAGTCAGCTCGTCATATTAAATATAAAATACTGTAGCAACTATTTGTATAGTCAACTCTTATTCTTGAAAAAGGAATAAATAAAACAAGTTTCATAAAATAACTAGAAAAAACCTAAAGCAACAGACCATGTCTGATTATAAGAATACTGTACCATGCGTGGTCGGCCTTAAGTGAGGTCCCTGTAATTAAGAAAACACAATGGAATGCGATCTTACCACAAATGAAGTCGCTGCTTATGCCCATATCTGGTATTATATCCCTTATCTTCTTCACAAGATCTAAGTATACTTCGCGAGTGTATCCACGACGCATTCTTTCAAGCACTGCACTGCTGCCTGACTGTGCTGGCAGATGAATGCTTTTGCAGATATTGTACCTGTCCCGCATTACGTACAACAAATCATCTGGAAAGTCTTTAGGATGTGGGGAAGTGTATCTGAACCGCATTTCAGGAAATTCTATGGCAAGTCTATCTAGGAGATCAGCAAACCGTAGACCCACATGTTTTACTTTACACATGCTGGAGAATCCATCACTAAGTTCCCAACTGACTGCTGGTTCATCCGGATTTTCAACTCCAGATGTATCATTATAGCTATTTACATTTTGGCCAAGAAGCGTAACCTCTTTGACTCCCTCTTTCCAAAGTTCAGCGACCTCTTTCACAATTGATTCCACTGGGCGAGACCGCTCTCTCCCTCTAGTGAAGGGGACAATGCAGAATGAACACATATTATTGCAACCCCTCATCACAGATACAAATGCAGATATAGAATTTTTGGAGATGCGGACTGGATTAATATCTGCGTAAGTTTCTTCAAGTGAAAGTAGAGTATTGATACCTTTTTGACCATAGTCCACTTCTTCCAACAGGCGTGGCAAGTCTCGATAAGCATCAGGTCCACAAACTACGTCAACCATCTTATCTGCATCCAATATTTTGTCCTTCAACCTCTCAGCCATACACCCCAGCACAACTACTTTGGGGGGATGTGCAGACTGTGACCTTCCAGAGGCAACATTGCTCTTCCATTGCCTCTTAAGAAACCAAAAATAATTGAGCCTCTGCCAAACCTTAAGTTCTGCATTGTCCCTTATAGCACAAGTATTTATAAATATTATCTCAGCATTTTCTGGGACTTCCACACTTTCAGTGTATCCAGCATTTTTCATGATGGATAAAACAATCTCCATATCATTGACATTCATTTGACACCCATAAGTTTCATGATAGATGCGTCCTCTAGGCATAACATCAGATATCATCACCGGCCTACAGCAAAAGAACACCCAATACTGAGAACACTAAGATTACTAATTTGGCACTATGAATGAAGATAAGGTTATAAATCCTTTAGTGAAACAAGAAAATCAGAAACATAAAGAATCATTATCATATAAAATTGCTGATAGATCACACTTCAGTAGATCTACCAACTAAAGTATTGAATTATCCCATTCTGAAGTTCAAACAAAACAGAGCAACATCTTTTGGACCTTTTGAGGCAAAACTTGAAGGTAAAAAGAATATTTCAAATTTTCCGAGAAAAAATCTGGGTTTGTAGGTTTTGAGTTGAAACTTTTCTACTCCCTTTAGTTTGAATAATTGGATTTCCATGCAACTATTTGCTCAATAAGCTCTTCATAGTTTTTGTGGAGACTAATATATCAAAGATAACTGGCAACCAGACAACAGCATACAAACAAACTGTTCAATACCTTAATTCTACTCTTATAAAAAAAAATTGCTTGCACTGAGAACCTCATTTCTTAGTATGAAGGCATAATAAACTTGAGAAGGAGATCGTCTCATTATTTTTCCATGCCTCTCTTTTTTTCCTTTTTCAATTCCTATTCACAGCTTTCATTTCATCACTATTTCAATGATAGTTTCAATTTGCACTAGGAATTGTGGACTTTGATGGATAATATGTACATTAGGATGAAAATCTATATTGGTATTAAGGGCAAGATGATAAAGAAGAATGATCATACTTCCAGAATTGTCAAATGTGTATTGACAATAATTGACCAAGATACGACACACAATTATGGTAGTTAAGAACCTCACAGGTACTTGTGAGGTTCTAGACAAGAGTGGTGCCACTGTTGGCTCTCCTTAATGCAGCCAATGGATCAAGATCACTGTAACAAAGACAGAAAAGGTTCATCTTAAGGACATATGGTAGTTTTCAGATGGATTTTTTTTCTACAAGCAGGGATAGCAAACGATCTGACTTCAGGTTTAAACCCGAATAAGGTTGAGTCTAACATCTCGAAGGAAACCTCTTTAGTTCAATTAGGATGATAAATACTCAGACACATCAAAACATCTGCTACCTCTGTGCTAGGAACAACTTGGAAGCTAGGGTGAAGTAGAGGCATGTAGTTCCATATAATGTGGAGTTTGGTTCAAGTGAAAAGGGGAGAAGTCAGATGAATGGAAGTAAGGTTAGAGATATATTCGCATTGGCCAACAAGGAATAAATTGGATTTTTGCGTACCTCCTATATTGCCTTTTAAATCCTTCCAACATTCATTAATGCTTCACTGGAGCATAGTAAATCAGACAATTTCTCTTCGTTATCTTTGCCTCTCCTTCCTCCAATCAAACAAACTCAACGGTTCAATCGG
>JAJONR010005901.1:0-41412 GCA_029582245.1 Solanum etuberosum | reverse complement strand
ATTTTATTTTGTAATACAATGGAAAAACACTAAAAAGTAAACAATTTCATAATTAACAAAAATAGCAGCCGCATACAACCACAAAAATGAAAAATAATAAACAAAGTATCTCATTAATTAATTATTACAAAATGGTCAAATTTACTATAAAACGAAACATAAATAATGAAACAATTATAACCAAAAGCGAAATATAATCACTGAAGATGTGTACATAAAGATAAATACAAAATAACATAAACCATATTAATTAAATAGAAACAAATAGTAACAGTAACCATGTTAACCAAAACTAACAACAACACAAAACGTCACATTAACTAATCGGGGAATGGTCATCTAATTTGTTATAAAGCCTTTTTTAAAAAAAATGCCAAATCAATCCCAAAATTAATTAAAGACAATCAATTATTAACTAATCATAATAATGGCTTAATGAAACACAATCTGTAAGATAAACGGACATGAAGATTAATGAAATAGAGACAAAGAAAACAAAAATGAAAATCCCCAAGAACAGATCAACAATATAAAAATAACAACAGTATATATAAAAACATGGAATAAACAATAACTAAATAAGGATTACCGGATTGTTGTTCGCCGGAGACGGGGTATTCGACCGGAACTGAAGCTTAGCCATAGACGGCGATGTTGGGGTAGCCTGCTACTGATTCATGGGGGTTGCACGAGCTCAGATCTTGGAGCTCATTGTTCTGCCGGAGTTTGGAGGTTCGATCTAGCCATCTCCTTGGGGTAGCTTTTATGCTCGCTGATTCATCGTGCGAGCTTGGAAATTGCTGTTCGCCAAAGCTAAAAATCTCACCGACTCACTGTTGTTGCTATTGGTTTGCTCCGCCGCGGCTTGGTGGTGCGAGGTCGCTGTTGATTGTGCGAGCTTCGATCTCGCTGGCTGTTTCGTCGGAGCTTGGGGTCTGGGATTTTTCTGGTGGTGTTTGGGTTTTGATTTCGCCGGAAATGGCGAAGGGAGGAAATAGTGGGTTTTCCGGTGGAGGCGGCCAGCTGGTCGCTAGAGCTTGAAGCTCTGTTCGCCGTAAATGGCGGATTTCAACAAGGGGAAGGGGAAGGGAACTGTGAAGTGTTGGGGTTTCAGGTGGTGTGGTGGCGGCGGCTGGAAAAAATTGGAAATGAGGGAGGAAAGCTTCTTTAGGATTTAGTCCATTTAGGAAAATTGTAATTATCAATCACCACCCTTGATTTAATGACCAACTCATCCTTTAAATAGGTAATCAAAAACTAATACAATACCACTATCTTAAAATCATAGTCTAAAACCACTAGTTTAATAAAATATTTGTGTATAAAATCTTATTCATATTTGAATGAATTTCTAGACTGTGCAAAATATCAAAAATGAATATTAACAAATGTAACGAATAAAATGAGTATTATTAAAAAAAATAAAAATATAATGAACGTAATTAACGACATTTGAAAAAATGTAATTTAGCAGAAATAACGATTTAATCAAAAGGAACAAATATTTGAACATATTCAACCGGTTGTGACAAAAAATAACGTAATTAAAAGTTACGAATTTTGAAAATGTTAGGCCAAAATTGGGTGTCAACGGTGGTGAATGAGATCGGAGAGAGGTGAAGGAGGCAAACCAAATTTGTTATGTTACGAAATACACATCTAATTTTGACCCATGTATTTGGACGTATCTTGGTACACCGAATTGAGTAACATACATAATATTACAAACAAAAATATATTGAAGTAATTGGCTGCTAAATAGTGGGATTTAGGTAAGTTTCACATTATTTTATGCAAAATTAAAGAAAAAATGAAACAATTATAGTCTTTAATCAACACCCAAATAACTTGTGTGAATGACCTAAAACAATTCACCAATTCACTTCTCTGTAATTTTCTAAGAAAAACAGTGGTAAAACGAGTGGCCATTTTTCGCCGACGCCGTTCTGTGTATCAGTACAGTAGGTATGATTTTTCAAGTCTTTGATTGCCATTATTTTGAAGTTATTAATTAGGGATTTGCGATGCTTTTTTCCTTTGTCTACTTTCTTTCTAAGGATTTTCATAATGCAAAGTTAAAAATTGATCTCTGTTTCATGTTCTCCATGCTAACTCTATAATTAATTCCACACTATGTGTTTTGCGAGTTATTGCAAAGGAGCAGCATGTTTTACCCTATGTACATCCAAAAAAAAGAAAGAAATACTATGCTACAGTTACCATTTTAAGGAAAGTAATGATCTTTGAAAACTCTGCATCCTATCGTGGTTCCAATACAGTTATGGTATCAGCATTCACGGACCCTTGGCTTTTAGAAGATCCTTGCTGTGTTGAAGCATGTCCTCCGGTAAATGCAGGTTGTTTAGGAGTAGGTAGTTCAGCGATATCACCGGTGAGCATTGACAGAACTGTGGAGACATTTGGCCTATCTTCTGCATATTCTTGAACACATAATAATCCAATATGTACACATCTTACGATCTGTTTTTCGAAGCTTGAATAAAATATTTTGGAGTCTATCAATTGTATGATATTGTTTTCATTCCACAACTTCCATGCCTAAAGAACAAAGACATTGCGAAACAGCGAAAATATTATTTTCAGAAGTTTCATAATTTTTCTCCTCTATTTTTTTGGTTTGATGAGCTAGCTGAACATTAAAGCTTCATAGTTGCAAGAATGAACTTACATATGCAAGTAGAGTCAGTTCATCTTCATCATCATAAAGACTAGAGTTCTTCCTTCCACTGACAATTTCCAATATCAACACACCGAAGCTGTAGACATCTGATTTTTCTGAGAATCTTCCATGCATTGCATATTCAGGGGCCATGTAACCACTGCATAACAGATTAAAACAGAAACTCAATGACAATTGATGACAGTTCATCCATGAAAAACTGAAGGAAGCAATGTGAACTTACTATGTGCCAACAACTCTTATAGTGCGTGCCTGGTCTTGATTGCCTCCAAAAATCCTCGCCATGCCAAAATCCGAAATTTTTGGGTTTAGGTATTCATCCAACAGGATGTTGCTTGCCTTCAGATCTCTATGAATAATTCGTAGTCTTGAGTCTCTGTGAAGGTAAAGGAGGCCTCGACCAGTTCCTTCAATAATGATGGCTCGTTTACTCCAATCAAGGAACTTTTCCTGGAGTGAACCTGAAAAGGTATCACCGAGAAATGTATGATGGATTTTGTTTCCTTAAGGAAATACAGTTTTCTTTCGAGTCTGGAAGTACTCAAGTAGAAGGACAGGCAAAACCAATGAAAGAAAATTCTGCACTGACCAAAAAGATATGCATCTAAGCTATTATTTGGCATGAAATCATAAACCAGCATCTTTTCCCCTCTCTCTGTGCAACAGCCAAGGAGTCTAACAAGATTACGATGTTGTAGTCTAGAAATCACGACGACCTCATTCATTAACTCCTGTAGCCCCTGACCAGAAGACTGTGAAAGCCTTTTTACTGCAATTTCTTGTCCATCTGGCAATTGTCCCTGCAGATAATTGATCTAATTTATTTTATATTGTGTATATTTGTCAGAACACTGCAGAGATGCATCAAGAAACATTACTTTGTAGACTGGACCAAAGCCTCCTTGTCCCAGCTTGCTAGCTGAGTGAAAACTGTCAGTGGCATTCGCTAACATGTCAAAGCTGTACAAGGTGATGTCTTCAATTTTGACTTGGTTGATGTCATCTTTACTCATGCCTTCTTGGTAAAATTTTGGAGATGCTTCTCTTAAGAGTGCTTCATTTTTCCTCTTCCTTTCTGGTTCAGAGTGGACATTCAGAAATCAAACAATTTGCAGACAGAGAAGTTCTAATTTGTCTTCTCAAAAATCTTATTTGATTAATTACCTCTGTGCTTAGCCAACAGTTTCCAGAAAAGATATCCACATAAGATAACTGTTATTGAGCCTATTGAGACCGTAGTTGCAATAGCTGCTACAGGAATGTCTTTTTTGTCATTTGCAGCTGCAAACATGTATGAGCCATAGACAGTTCTTGAGCATATCTTTCTTTCCATGGAAGTGAAAGCACTAATTGAGATTTTGATTTTTTTTAAACTGGTAATTTTAGTCTATATATCCACAGGTGTACTACAACAAAAGTGCAGTTCCCCTTCAAAAGTATTACAACTTATAGAATAAAACAGTCTTAATCTAAACTGCTGCCTATAAACAATCTAGCACATCAAAGATGTCTTCTGTCCTAGTTAATATATCGTGTTTACACCAAAAATAGAAAAAGAGCTAAGCAATACACTAATTGAGAATTTGAGCCTACTTTGATGGTTTTATAGATTTTATTGGGAGTCTTGGTTAAATTTTTCAAAGACTAGAAGACTTTAAATTTCAACTCTACTTGTTGTTCCAAAAAAAAAAAAGAAAAAAAAAGCTAAACAATTGAAAGCTTAAGGTTGAAAAGAAGTATGTTACCAAGTTCAGAGTAGGCAAGGCGAATGAACAAATTAGCCGTCCCATCCCTGGAGTATTCTTGAATATCAACTAAGCTTCTATTCCAATGCATACAACCTATGCCTGTGTAGTATGAATATGCAGTGCAGGAACAGTTACTCAAACAGTCACTCTCACAGTCTTCTTTTGCAGAGGGTACCGGAATTACAAAATCTGGCACTCCCATTGTCTGCAGCTTCAGAAACCCGTCCTGCTTGTCCTTCTCAACATCAGTTTTGTTCCTTTCACAGTCTAGTGCAGTTCTTCTGATGCATCCACCAGACCAATCTCCTTTCTTCCATTCTCCTTCCTTTTTTGGTTTAAAACCTTGTATACAACTGCATATTGGAGAATTCATTGGATTACAGCTTCCAAATGTCCCACACTTAGCATAAAAATCACACTCCGTTCGGGGATTTGCCCATGTTACCACCCAATCCTTCTTACTTTGTTCCCAAACCTTCTCCTGATAAGACCCTGTTGAATTCAAGGAATAATAGAATATCCAAGACTGATTTACATGGGAATAAGTTTGGTATGTGGTGCCAGCATTATCAGCAAAGAGGTCATAACCAGAGCGGTAGGAAGATTTCATTTCTGGTATTCCAATATAGATCTGTTTATTCCATGGACTACTACGCCAGTAAGGAGTGGTGTTATTCCAAATAAAAGCCTGGGGGATGTATTGAAGTTGAATTCCAACTGAGAAACTCCCAACAGATGGATCATCAGGACTTCTCCATGATTTCAGGAGAGCTGCTGTGTTAGTACTATTATTAATGCCCATTCTCATGAGCTGTAAGAAAGAATCCGTAGGATTTTGAAAGCTTTCCCATATAACTCTTCCATTTGAGCTGTCTTTCAAGACTAAGTTGCCAGTATCCAAGAGCTGAGCAGTGGAATTCTTCATGGAGTTTGAAATATTGGATGACCAAATTACCTCCTTCTGTCCATTCAAGATTACAAGATTGCCATCTTCTGATATTGTGAATATTCCGCCAGAATCATTTATAGGCTTGTCTCTGTTAGCTACCCATACTGCAGTTGGTGTTGGTGATGGTAGATTAAACATAATCCCTACATAACGATTTGCAGAATTCCCTGGGCTGAAAAATCCCAGTTTAAATCTTTTGCCACTGGAAAATACAGTTTCCGAGTCCCTGACGGGCTCACTACTGGTAATGATGTCTGAAGCATTGGCACCAGAAAAAACTACATAAAAGCAACAGAGCAAAACTAGAAATGATCGATATAAGCTCATACCGATTTCTTTTTTGCCCAAAGGTTCAGTCTATCATTTGAAATGTAATATGAGAACTTCAACAATGGCCTTATTTAGCAACGAAAATAGATTTTTGATGATATATTTCTCTTCAGTTTACTTGTCAACCGGGTATCAACTAATTGTTAAACCCATGTTTCAAATGATTTCTTCTAAGGCTTACTGTATTTCAGAATAGTTTTGTGCATTTGGTACCTTTGATACTGCAAAATTTCTCAGGCTGATGTGACTTCAGCTCTAAGAATAGAAGTGGGGATCGATTTTGTGTCACGTTAAATTTGATGGGTCATCTCTTTTCCTACGGGGTTGCTTATTGACTCAATGAAACACCAACTGTATCTGCAAAATTCTGGAAAATATTTTACAGGGGAAAAAGGCTTACTAAAGAAAATATCATTCAGGAAAGTGGTCTCTCATCCATGTACAACCTTAAGATAGTGATATGTATCAGATTTTTATTTTCCTCTGAAGCTCAGAGGTTTTTGTTTTTCCTATCTCTTTTCAACTTGATGAGTACTGACATCTATTTGAGAATTGGTATTCTATAAAATGTTTTGTTACCTTGAATTGTCGAAAATACTTTTCTGCAAATGAGTGATAATGACTTGCCTCACATATAAAGTCTCGTAAATATAGGTTGTTAAATGATTTGGTAGATGAGAAGTCTTGGTAGTGAGCATAGACAAAACCATGGACATATCTGGTCTATCTGTTCTTCTGCATTTCCTTGACAACATAATAGTCCAACATACGACCATTTCAAAATTTCCTTTTCAAACTGCAGGTATATATCTTGGGGTCTACTAATTTGACAATCTTGTTTTCATTCCAGAACTCCCATGCCTTAAGAGCAAAGGCATTAACAAAATAATAGCAACCTGATCTACCTAAAGTTGACATTTCATTCTCCATAACTGTAAACATCTGATTTTTCTGAGGAACTTCCTTCCGTTTGCCTGTTCAGGCACCATGTAACCACAGCATCATATAATAATTTTGAATGGTTGCTTATTGTCTTATTTTAGACAATAAAATAGAGAGAATGATACAAGAACTTACTTTATCCAACAACCCCACTCCGTTGTCTCCTTTTAAACCATGAATTAGAGAGACTGATACACCTAATGTTGGTTGTCAGCACAATCCTTCCCATGCCCTAAATCTGAAATTTTAGGGTCAGTTGTTCATCCAATAAAATGTTGCTTACATTCAAATCTCTATGAAGAATCTTGTCTGAACTTTTGTGAAGGTAAAGTTCATCTGTCAATCCCTTCGATCACGCATTGACTCCAATCATGTGACTCTTCCTCTTTAGAGTGTGAACTTGAAAGTACATTAATAAATAAAAAAGACTGAAATTAATAATTTCAAATCAAATTATCAGTTAGAGAAGCATCCGATTTTCTTTTGGCATGTCTTCATAGACCAGTAGTTTCTTCTCCAAATCCCGATCCACAACAATTATGCCACAGTCCTAAACAAGTTAGGGTCGGCTATATAAATCCTCATTTCTTCATTCTAGTCCAAATCATATCATCATCATACTAAAATTGTGGAAACACCAAGATTTTTTCTTAATGCTACTTGTTAGGAACATTGAGTATGAACTCTTCCCTTCTTGCTTAGATACGTATTTTGTAACCAAACAATAGTGTTCCGATTTTCTATTTATTTATTTTTTGGGGTCCTTTTTATTGGTGGGTGCTGAGCATAAAAGAAATTTGTATTTTGAACTCCAAATTCAGATATGGAATACCCTTTGGTAACGGAACTAACATGTTAATCTCATGACTGAAATTCTCACTGCTAAAGAACTCGGCTTGGTTAAAACTTTTCTCTTGGACTCTAAATGTAAAATCACATACAAGAATAATTATAGGAAATGTATAAGATATACGTGTACATCAAAATTATAAGATCTCTATCGTGCTTCCATTATAGTAATGCTAACTTCGTTGACAGAGACTTGAATTCTAGAGGAGCCTTTCTTGGAAGAGGTCGGTTTTGTTGTAAATGCAGGTTGTTTCGGACTTGGTAAATCATCAATTTCCCTGGTGAGCATAGACAAAACTGTGGAGACATTTGGCCTGTCTTCTGCATATTCTTGTACGCATAATAGTCCAACATGTACACATCTATGAATCTCCTTTTTGAGCTGTAGTTCAATTATCTTGGGGTCAACCAATTCGACAATCTTATTTTCGTTCCACAACTTCCATGCCTGAAGAGCAAGCGTATTGACTATGAAAAGTTGACATTTCATATGAAGTGGAGCTTAGTTTTCATAAAAACTTACCCATGCTAGAAGGCTTAATGCACCATCATCTTGGTAAAAGCTAGTGTTCCTCCTTCCACTAATAATTTCCAGTAACAATACGCCAAAGCTGTAAACATCTGATTTTTCTGAGAATCTTCCTCTCATTGCATATTCGGGTGCCATATAACCACTGCATCACATTATAAATTTGAATGATTACTTGTTCTTTTCATTTTAACCAAGAAAAAAATGGAGAATGAGATTCACAAACTTACTAGGTTCCAACAACCCTAATTGTATTGGCCTGATCTTCGTTGCCTGCAATAATCCTTGCCATACCAAAATCTGAAATTTTGGGGTTCAGGTATTCATCCAACAAAATGTTGCTTGCCTTTAAATCCCTGTGGATAATCCTTAGTCTTGAATCCCTGTGAAGGTATAGGAGGCCTCGGCCGATTCCCTCAATGATGATCATACGTTTGCTCCAATCAAGGAAGTATTCCTCTTCAGAGTGTGCACCTGTAAGTACATTGAAAATGTATAAGTTCGATTTTTTTTCTTTTTTAGTTGGACAGTACGGAATATAAAGAAAAGGAAATAAAAGAAAAAGAAACCAACCAAAGAGATAGGCATCCAAGCTTCTTTTTGGCATGTATTCATAAACCAGCATCTTCTCCCCTCTTTCTATGCAGCAGCCGAGGAGTCTAACAAGATTACGATGCTGAAGTTTGGAAATCACCACAACCTCATTCATAAACTCCTCTTGCCCCTGACCAGAAAACTGTGAAAGCCTTTTCACAGCAATTTCTTGTCCCTCTGGAAGTTTTCCCTGCAGTTATATCGAATGCTTTAATTTCTTTTCTGAAAAAAAGATAATAAAACAATCAAACAAACAAACATTACTTTATAAACTGGACCAAAACCACCCTGCCCAAGCTTGCTAGACAGATGAAAATTGTCAGTTGCATTTGCTAGCATGTCAAAGTTGTATATGGGCAGATCTTCAAATTTAACTCTGTTAATGTGATCTCTAGCCAAACTTAGCTTGTAATAGCTTGGAAATAATTTTCTTGATAAGAGCTCACGCTTTCTCTTCCTTCCTGATTCAAAATGTATGTTGAAAGATCAAATCATTTGTCTGATTAAAGCTGCTGTAGATAAGCTTGATACCTACCTCTATGTTTAGCCAACAGTTTGCTGGAAATGTATCCCAAAATGGCAATGACTATTGAGCAAATTATTGGAACTATGATCCTGATGGCTACTTTATTGCTCTTCTTTTGTTCTGCATTTCAAAATAAGTGTTCATTATTACAATTGCATTTCGACATGCAGAGAACAAGTACATGTTGTTTTTCTAGACAGTAAGCTAAAGAATGCAAAGCTAAGTGTAAAGAGGTACTACCTTGCTCAGTATATGCAAGGCGAATGAATAAATCAGCCCCACCCTTGGAGAATTTCTGAGAATCAATTAAGCTCCCTTCCCAATGCATACACCCTATGCCTGTGTAGTATGAATAAGCTATGCAGGAGAAATTTCTCAAGCAATCACTTTCACAGTCTTCTTTGGCTGAAGGTACCCAAATAGCGGAATCCGGCACTTTCATTGACTGCAACTTCAAAAACCAATCTTGCTTACCTTGCTCAATGTTAGAGTTGTTTCTTTCTTTCTCTAACACAGTCTTTCTGATGCATCCATTTGTCCAGTTTCCTTTGACCCACTCCTCTTGATTTTTTGGTTTAAACCCTTGCAAACAACTACAAATTGGTGAACTTTCAGAATCACAGCTTCCAAAAGGCCCACACTTTCTATAAAAGTCACACTCATTTGAAGGAGTTGCCCATGTGACTTCCCACTCATTCTTCCTAGCATATAAATCTTTTTGTTGCAGAAATCCTGTTGAGTTCAAGACTAAGTACATCATGTCATCACCTTGATATGCATATGAATAGTAGAAGTAGGTGGTGCCCATGTTGTCATTTACTAGCTCAAATCCACTGAAATAGAAAGAAGTCATGTCTGGTACTCCATTAAAAACCTGTCTATCCCATGGACCGCTACGCCAATGAGGTAAGCCATTCTTCCATATGAAAATCTGAGGAATTGTTTCAGTTTGAATACCAGCTGAGAAACTCCCATCAGATGGATCTACAGGACTTCTCCATGATTTCAACAGATTTGTGGTGTTAGTACTCTTATCAGTGCCAAGTTTCATGTGCTGCAAGTAGGAATCTGAAAGATCACTAAAACTTTCCCATAGAACTCTCCCACTGGAGTTGTCCTTCAAAATTAAGTTTCCAGTATCCAAGAGTTGGGCTGTAGAATTTCTCACAGCTGGTGAAATATTTGATGACCATACACTCTTCCCCTGTCCATTCAAGATTACAAGATTGCCATCTTCTGATATTGTTACTCTTCCACTAGAATCTTGTAAAGGCTGGTCTCTGTTGGCTACCCATATAACAGATTGTGATTTCATATTAAACATGATACCAACATAACGATTCGCCGAATTCTCAGGACTAAAAAACCCCAATTTGAATGTTTTGTTATTAGAGTCTAAAGTTTCTGAATCTTGCAGGAACTGATTGATACTAATGGAGTCTGATGAAGCATTTGTTATATGAAAAAACAGAACAAGAAAAGCATGCCAAAGAAGTATCTTCTTACAGCTTAAGCTCAGCTTCATTTCTCATCAAGTTTTCTTCTCCCAATAAGCACTAGAATTGTAGTTATCATCTGAAATTGATTTTCCTATAGTTGCAGTATTTGTTGATATTTTCTCACTGTTTGCTCAATAGTATCATTTTTCGTCTTAATTTGCCAACAACTATGTGGATCAGATGCCTTGATTGACCCGTCATGTTACACTTGGGTGATAACTAAAATATTTTATCATTATTATTCAACTTAGGATGGTAAGCAAACCACATCAGCGTGATGGAGACTTCCATACTAATTAGAAATGTCAACAATATGATGTTTCATGGCCAATTTTAAGCTGTCATAACATAGGATTTGTCAGTATTTGGATTCAACCTCTTTATTTGAACATGTAGTTCAAATGTCAAGTTATTAAGAAAGATATATTATTGAATTAGGCAGTGGGCAGAAAGATCCTTCACCTAGAATAAGATTGTCTACATAATCTCTGCACCATTATATGACATAGGTTAGGCATCTTCCTGGAAAAGGCCATTTAAAAGCCAGTTATTTTATTGGGTTATGTTTGAATAGAGAGGTAAGGTAATGGTCGATAATGCTTCATTTTGTTTCCCTTTTTTTTTTGGGTGTGTTTTTGACCAAAATCTTACAACAACAAAAAAAAGTGATGTGCATCACGAATTAGATCGCGAACAATAGGACACTATAGTTCCTATTAAGCCAATTGTCGTTGTTGACACCCAATTTTAGCCTAACATTTTCAAAATTCGTAACTTTTAAATTTTATTTATTTAATAGTTCAAAATACATCTTTTATAATTTTAAATAAGTTTATCGATATTTATCATTAATTGTCAAAATTTCAGGATTTTTTATCAATTAATTTCAATTACATATTTTTTGTCACGGCCGGTTGACTACGTTCAAATATTTTTTCATTTTTGATTAACTCATTATTTCTGTTAAATTGCATTTTTTACATGTCAATGATTACGTTGAACACATATTTTAATATTCATTTTATTCGTTACATTTGTTAATATTCATTTTGATGTTTTGCACAGTCTAGAAATTCATCCAAATATGGATAAGATTTCATACACTGATATTTTATTAATCGGTGGTTTTGGCCCACGATTTTAAGATAATGGTATTGCACTGGTAGTTTTCAATTTCCTATTTAAAGAATAACTTAGTCATTAAGTTAAAGGGTGGATAAGAATTTTGGGGTAATTTTCAGATTTTTTAGTGTTCAAAAAGTTTTTTTTATTGTTCATTATTTTTTCCGGCAAGTCGCCGGAATCCGGCGAGTCCACCACCCAAAGACCCCGAAATCTCCTTTCATTTTTGCTCCTTTTTCCAGCAAATCAGTGACTCAGGCGAACAATCGGCGACCCAACCTCTACACTCTTCTTCTCCGGCAAAACCCAACCGGAGAACCACCATTGCTTCACCATTTTCTCCAGCGAACTCCAACTCTGACCAACAACCACCAAACCCATCAAAACCCTCACCGGAATCCATACAAAACCCACCACAAACAACCGACCAACACTGGCCAAAACCCCATCAGTGAGCTCGAAGCTCACATCTCCGACCCACCACCAAACAACCTTCGTTCCTCCACCGCGAAACCACCTAAACCCCCTTTCTCCCTTTTTCTTCGACCCATAACACCACCAGTCCCAAACGACCCCTGTTCCTTTCTTCACCAACAACAAACAACCACCAAAGCAACGCCATCTCCGGCAAACCACCGAACCAATCAAGACCCCAACCGGAAACAACCACTACTCTCCCATCCGCCATTTCCGGCGAAATCGAAACTCCAGACCGGTGAACAAGCTCAAAGCTCCAGCAAACGTGAGTTCCAAGCTCCAATAATCAGCTATCAACAACAACCAACTTCCAATCAGCCACATATCTCCACCAGAAGGCTCTCACACCACCGATTTAATTAAAAAATGCTTCTCTAAGGTAACCCATATTTCCTCACTGTTTTGTTCTTGTTTTTGCACTAACTGTTATTATTTTAATATTATTGGATTGCTTCTTGTCGATTTTATTACTTTAGTTTATTAATATTTGTATGTTTATTTCTTTACAAATTATATTTGTTTAAAATAGTTATGGATTTATGATGGTTGTGTTGTTTTAATTTGTTTTTTTTTTTGTGTGTTTCTGTTAGTTTTGTTCTTGGCAGATTGTACATTATTTTGATTTTATTTATTTGTTTATTATTATCATTTGTGGATTACATGCGCACGGTTCCTTTTAGTTGTTGATTCATTTTATTGTTATTATTATGCCTTTGTTCTCTTTTGTTTACTACTATTATTATTAGTATTATATTATTGTTATTTCTTCTTAAGATTATTAATGTTATTATTATTGTTGGTTGTGTTATTCTTCATGCTGATTATTTTTTTCTTCTCATTATCTTATTATTTGTTTACGAAATTCCCATTATTATTCTAAGAATTTCCAGCAACTATGTGTTTTTATTTAATTAGTATTGTTGTTATCTTTTTTTAGTCGTTGTAAGTTATTTCATTTTGTTCTTTGTTTGAGTTTAATAGTAATGTTGTGTTAGAAAAAATATCACGTTAAACTGGCCAATGAGAAAATCTCTCCGTCGGTTTTGGAGGCCTCTCCATTTTAAAAGACGGAAATTTAGTTTAAATTATATTATTTGTTATATGTTACAAGTTAGAATTGGCCGATGAAGAAATTACCGTCGATTTCCAAGGCCTCCCATGTTAATAAGACGGATTTTTATTTTTAAGTTAATATTTGATTCATTTATTTTTATTCATATTTATTTATTACTAACACTTTTACTAAGTGTCTTTACAGGTACACGGAGTTGCTTCACATTGAAGCTATTCGAATGAAGTTCGAATTATACTCTTCATTCATTATTTTGTATATATTGAAGTTAGACAAACTTAGGCCGATTCTCATATTATTGTTTTATGTTATCATTTGTGTATATCACTTGTTTATTATACTTGTATATTTGTTTTTATCTCCTTCCCAATTTGAAAAAATGAATTCAGTCGGGACCTACAGTTGTGGATTTCGAAGGATGCCTAACACCTTCCATTCGGAATAACTTGAACCCCTTACCTAGAATCTTTTGGTTTCGTAGACATTTTTAAAAAAAAATTAATTAATTAATTGGTTTCCTAGTTTTCCTAAAATTAGGTGGCGACTCCCTTTTACCCTTTTTAAAATTCTTTTAACTCTTTTTAAATTGATGAATTATTATTTTTTGGTGAGTCACCGCAATGTTACGCCCTCTCATGGGATGTAAACAGTCGTCATTCAAGTTTCCTATATAATTGGTATAAATGCTGGAGGATCAACTGATACTAGACAAAAAAGGTTGTTACAATTTAAGTTTTTGAGTAAGTTCCGATGTCACTTTATGATTGGATTCCTGATCTGCTTGATTTTCTGTACACTAGCTAGGGAAATTTATGTAGATGGACAAATTTGCAAGAAAATGTAAGTTTGATATACTTGAAATTTTTGAATTGAGAAAATTTCACAATAAAAGATTACTACTACAAGACTTCAACCAATTAAAGTGATAAGGATGAAACTTTGAACATCTGTTTTCCTAATTTGTTTGTTACAAAATTTCTTGTGTATAATTAGAAGAACAGATGATAAAATCATAATTGAGTATTCTGTGAATTTCTTTCCCCAGGCAATTAGTTCAGTCTATCAGACTCGGAGGTTTGGTATTAATAGACCTCACATGGGCATTTGATCTAATATGAACAGTGACTAAAAGTTGATTAAATTCATAAATTTTATTGAACTCTGGAGATGTCAAACAAACACGGTACAGAAGCTTGAATGAAGGGATTAGATCCGCCCCCGCCTCTGAATTTGGTAGTTGGACATGAAAAGCTGAATTACAAGAACAAATGTCCTTTCTGGAGAATACTAATCTGCCTAATTTTTAAGATTTAATAGCAATATTAGCAAATGGGGGAGTGTTGTGATAACAAATTGTTGCTTAAAGTATGACTTTTGGCCATGGGAAGGAATTGCTCGGCAATCCATCAATAACAGTGTTGCTGCTCCTTTTCTTTTCATTTTCTTTTTCCTTTTTGTTGTTTATGTTGCTGGGAATTGGCTGGAAGCCAGAGGGGTCTCGAACTCCAAGTTTTGATCTTACTGAAATATAGTTTTCCTTGGAAAGATAACTCTTGATCTAATGTTCTGCATTAAGTATATAAAATGTTCACATCGATATATTAAAGTATCTAGAGTATGTAAAAGGACTTGGATACATCACCTAAACTCATTGTTTTAATGTTGATAGGTTGGAAGAGTAGATTATTTCACATATTATTACCAGTTTGTAGAATGCTTATCACTCTCATAAGTTTACAATCCAAAAATCAGATTACAAATGCAAGAATATTACTAGGATTCTTCATTATAATATTTAGTAAAGGCATCAGCAGAATAATAGGTATATTAACAATTCTAAGGAAAGGAGTAATCCTTGCCTGAATTTTGAAAAATTTACATGCTATCTCAGAAGGTTTCTTGTCGTTTGTTACTTGTGATACTGCAAATATTCTTGGGCTGACGTGACTTGAGTTCGAAGAACAAAAGTGGTGCAAGATTTCACATCATTTCAGCAATTTCTGATGTGAATTGGATGCATGTTCCCCTTTCCTACAGGCTTCCCTGTTGATTTGGTGACCCTCCAACCACGCTGTAAGAATGCCTTTGTCTAGAAAAGTTGTTCATCTTCAGAGTCAGCTGTAATACAAAGCTAACTCTAAATGATCTCAATCCGTGGATAGGATTCTCTAAATTTCTGCAAAACACCTGTTTAGGCTACTTGTTGACAACTCGAGTTTGAAGTCTAGCTTTGCTTCTTCTTGCTTGGATATGGGTTTTGCTATTAAGCGTAAGTGACTTGCAGTGTTCACACTTTTCTATTGGATTCTTAATGTACTGATGTAATATTGAGTGGAACCATTATAATAAGAACCAGAAACAGTAATAATTACAGAGAAAAGAATACTATCATGCCTAAATAAAAATCTTATATGCCTTATCGTCCTTCCATAATAGTAACGGTAACATTGTTAACGGAGCCTTGAGATTTAGAAGTGCTTTTTTTGGAAAAGCTCGGTCTTGTTGTAAATGCAGGTTGTTTAGGACTTGGTAAATCATCAATTTCCTTGGTGAGCATAGACAAAATTGTGGAGACATTTGGTCTGTCTTCTGCATATTCTTGTACACATAATAGTCCAACTTGTACACATCTCACCATTTCCTTTTCAAGGTGCAGGTCAGTTATCTTGGGATCAACTAATTCCACAATCTTATTTCCAATCCAACACTTCCACGCCTGAAGAGCAAGCACATTGACAAAACATTGGAAACTTGAACTATGAAAAGTTGACATTTCATATGAATTGGAGCTTAATTTTCATAAAAACTTACCAATGCTAGCAGGCTTAATGCACCATCATCTTGGTGAAAGCTAGTGTTCCTCCTTCCACTTATAATTTCCAATAACAATACTCCAAAGCTATAAACATCGGATTTTTCTGAGAATCTTCCTTCCATTGCATATTCAGGTGCCATGTAACCACTGCATCATGTTATAATTTTGAATGTTTACTTGTTGTGTTCTTTTCATTCATGAAAATATAAAAGGGAAAGATACAAGAACTTACTAGGTTCCAACAACTCTGCTTGTGTTGGCCTGATCTTGGTTGCCTGCAAAAATCCTTGCCATCCCAAAATCTGAAATTTTGGGGTTCAGGTATTCATCCAACAAAATGTTGCTGGCCTTTAAATCCCTATGAATAATCCTTAGTCTTGAATCCCTGTGAAGGTAAAGAAGGCCTCGACCAATTCCCTCAATGATGATCACACGTTTACTCCAATCAAGGAACTCTTCCTCTTGTTGTTGTGACCCTGAAAAGACATCGTGAATTTGACAAGTTTAAATTAAAGAAAAGTTTGTTTTAGTTAGACTCTATGGAAAACAAAAGAAAACTAATCATAACGAACCAAAGAGATAGGCATCCAAGCTTCTTTTTGGCATGTACTCATAAACCAGCATCTTTTCCCCTCTTTCTATGCAGCAACCAAAAAGTCTAACAAGATTACGATGTTGAAGTTTTGAAATCACCACAACCTCATTCATGAACTCCTGTAGCCCCTGACCAGAAGACTGTGAAAGCCTTTTCACAGCAATCTCTTGTCCATCTGGCAATTTCCCCTGCAATCATATCATATACTTAGATATCTTTTCTTAAAAACAATTACAAGACACTCAATCAAACAAATCCTTACTTTGTAAACTGGACCAAAACCTCCCTGTCCAAGCTTGCTGGACAGATGAAAATTCTCAGTTGCGTTTGCTAAGATATCAAAGTTGTATACAAGCAGTTCTTCCAATTTAGCTTGATTGATGTCCTCTGTTATTTTTTCTTCTTTGTAATAGCTTGGCGATGATTCACTTAATAAGATCTTACTCATTCTCTTCCATCCTGATTCAAGAGGACAGACATTAGAGATAAAGTGTTTCGTATGATTAAAGCTACTATGGATTTTCTAATGTTTCAGATAAGCTTGTTACCACTGCGCTTAGCTACATATTTGCAGGAAATGTATCCGAAAATGGCAAGAATTATTGAGCCTACTGGGACTATGATGGCAATGACTACTTTATAATCTCTCTTTTGATCTGCATTACGAAATAAGTGTCCATTATACATATGTCATTGGCAAGCAGAGTTTTATAGCTTATATTATAGTTCTGAAATGCAGGTCTTACCACGCTCAGAGTATGAAAGGCGTAGGAATAAATCTGCCCCACCCATGGAGAATTTCTGAACATCAAGTAAGCTTCCTTCCCAATGCATGCATCCTATGCCTGTGTAGTATGAATAAGCTATGCAGGAAGTATTCCTCAAGCAATTGTTAACACAATCTTCATCTACAAAAGGTACCCAAATAGCAGAATCTGGCACTTTCATTGACTGCAGCTTCAGAAACCAATCTTGCTTCCCTTGCTCAAGGTTAGAACTGTTTCTTTCGCTCTCTAACATGGACTTTCTGTTGCATCCACGAGTCCAGTTTCCTTTCCCCCATTCCTCTTCACTTGTCGGCTTAAATCCCTCTATACAAGAACAGATTGGTGAGCTTGTAGGATCACAGCTTCCAAAAGGTCCACATTTTCCATAAAAATCACACTCAGTTGCAGGAAATTCCCATGTTACTTCCCAATCATTCTTACTAGGATCCATATATTTCTGCTGCAAAAACCCTGTTGAGTTCAAGGTGAAAAACGTCAGCTCAACCTGATTTGCATATAAATAGGTAAGGTACACGGTGCCCTTGTTGTCATTTACTAGATCAAATCCATTGAGATAGAATGAAGTCATGTCTGGTATCCCAATGAAAACCTGTTTATTCCATGGACCGCTACGCCAATGAGGTTTCCCATTCTTCCATATGGAAATCTGGGGAACTGTTTGAGGTTGAATACCAGCTGAGAAACTCCCAACAGATGGATCTGAAGGACTTATCCATGATTTCAGCAGATTTGTCGTGTTAGTACTTACATCAACACCAATTTTCATGGTCTGCAAGAAGCAATCTGAAGGATCCCGAAAACTTTCCCAGAGAACCCTCCCATTAGAGCTATCGTTCAAAACTAAGTTACCAGTATCCAAGAGCTGCGCTGTAGAATTTTTAACAGCTGGTGAAATATTTGATGACCATATACTCCTATTCTGTGAATTCAAGATTACAAGATTTCCATCATCAGATATTGTCACTCTTCCACTAGAATCCTGTAAAGGTTTCTCTCTGTTGGCGACCCATACAACAGTTGGTGGTTGGACATTAAACATAACACCAACATAACGATTCGTAGAATTCTCAGGACTAAAGAACCCGAATATGAATCTTTTGTCATTGGAGACTAAAGTTTCTGAATCTCGCAGGAATTTATTGGTGCTAATGATACCTGAAGCAGTTGATATAGAAAGAAACAGAACAAGAACAGCTGGAAATAGAAGTACCTCTCTTGTGCTTAATTTCATTGCATATGAAGTTTTGTTTTGCCAATTTGCATGTGAATTAGTTCTGTATGAGCTAAAATGGAGAATACCTATAGCTGCAGCCTGCAATACTATTTGCTTGATATTTGCCCACACTTCTTTATCTTTTCGGTATGCTTGACTATTAGCTTTTGTGTTTGTCAGCTGTTGGTGTAGATCAAATGCATTGGCTGAGCCGTCAAGTTGGAATTTCTGCACTTTGATTATAATAAGGTACTTGCCCATTAGCTCACAAAGACTTGCCAAACCAGATCAACAGTTTGGAAACTTCTATACTAAATAGGTATGAACATACAATGTCAACAAGTATATTCTCCCCCATGTGAATACAAATGACAAAACCAACTAGTACGTCTCTGTTTCAAGCAAGTTGATGTCGGCTATATGAATCCTCACTAATCATGTTTCTCATTAAAATTAATCTCTAAGTCAACATCAATTATAAAAAATACAAAAAGTAAATTGATTTTTTTATTTTATAGTTTATTGATTGAACATGGACTTCAGTGCTTGATTTGAACATGGTGGTTTAAATGTCAGATGTTTAAGAAAGGGTATATTGACTGGACATCCTTCACATGGAATGAGATTGTCAACGTAATCTCTGTATCATAACATAATGTGGGTAGGAAACTTCGTAGGAAAAGGTATGTAAAAGTCAAAAAAATTAAGGGTCAGGAGAATTGACAAAAAGGGTGATTAGCAGATGATTAGACATCTGAACTAATGTGGTGTGTTTGGTATGAAGGATAAGTAAGTTTCTTATTTATTTTCTAGTGTTTGATAGGTAAGTAAAACAATATTATCTTAATACATACTATAACTTAAACAAATATTATGAAAAATGGAGGCGTGGAGATAGGAGTGTGGCATGGGTATATGAAATGTCACTTGTAGATCTTGTTTTTACTTTCACCAAGAGAAGTCATTTTTCTCATTTTTAATAAACTTGTTTTCCTAGAAAAAATATTTTTCATAAATTGTTACCAATCGAACATGAAAAATATTTTTAACCATACATACTGAACACACCCTAAAAATACATGTAAATCCGACCACTTTCTCATCTTTAATTACCTTAACTCTCTCGTCTTCTACTCTTTCTGTTTTCAATCCTTTTCTGATGATATTTTTCTTAGTCAATGAGTTGAACTTTTCGATTAATAATAATATTTTTGGTGGTCAAACTCAATTTGAGATTCTTGATCGATTACATTGAAGTTTTCGCAAGGAACTTGTCTTGTAAATACCGTTTCTTTAAGAGAATGCAATAGGCTATTATAAGTTCTGGGAGTTTACTTAACACACTTAATTTATTGTGGAAAAGTACAGTATTGTCCTCTTTTTCTTTTCGCCATCCCTACCCCATTATTTTTGTTTGATGAAAATTCTTGAACTATTTGCTGCAATAAGCTATAAGATTTCTCTCATTTTCTATTTGTGATTTTATATTGCCTCTCCATCTTTTTGACAATTATAAGTATACAAAATAGGCACCTAAATAACAACTATATAAAAATAGTTTTAGTTTTCACCAATATAGCAATATATTTTTACAAAAACATAAAATAATATTAATAAAAAAATTGAAAATTATAAGAATATACTATTGCAGACTTTAATTAACAATATATGCATATACTCTTTTTTAATTATAAATGTAGTTTTTTAATTATAAACATAGCAAAAATTGATTTTTCGAGTTTTATTTATATAATTAATTTAGCATTACTTTTTTCCTTCTTTTTGGGTTATGTGCGTACATTATGGTGATGATAATAATGGTACACGAGATAAAAATAATATTGGGGAAAAAAGGATAACGTGTATAACAATGAAATATTAAAGAAGGAAAAAAGTAATATTAAATTAATTATATAAATAAAACTCGAAAAATTGTTTTCTTCGCTATGTTTGTCATTAAAAAAGAGTATGCACATATATTGTTAATTAAAATCTTAAATAATATATTCTTGTAATTTTCACATATATAAGAAAGCTTTTAAAGTTGAGTAAATTTTCGGTTTAGCAAACATAAAAATCATATTTGTATGCTATAGCTATAGTTTGTATAATTGCGCTTCATAACAAATTTTATGTTTGCTATGGCTATTAATATGTATATTTCGGTATACATATACAAAAGAATCAATTGTATAATCTGTTTCGGTATACATATATAAAAGAATTAATTGTATAATATGTGTTTGTATAAAGCGAGAAAGACAAAAGAAAATTGGGCAGGGGAAGATCTGTATTTGTATAATTATAAGTGTATAGGATAAAAATATATGTATTTGTATATACAATTTTCTCTCGCTTTATACAAACACAAACGCATTTTATACATTTGTGTTTGTATAAAGTGAGAGTGGCGAGCGAGATTCTCTGGGGAGAGAGGCGAACGAAAAGATATGTACATATACAGTTTTCTCTCACTTTATACAGACACAAACGCGTTTTATACATTTGTGTTTGTATAAAAGTGAGAGAGGCGAGGGAGAGACTGCCAGCGAGAAAACGAGAGTGGTGAGCGAGAATTTCAGGGAGAGGCGAATGGCAACAGTTTGCTACGGGTTACAATTAAATCAAACCGTGGTTATAACATTTAATTTGAATTAATAGTTTGCTATTTTATACAATTTTCCCTTTAAAGTTTATAACCTTTTAATGTAGTGGATAGAGTTATTCAATATTTCGTATAGTGAAAGATAGCAGGTACCTCGTAAAATTATTCTAGGTATCTGTAAATTGACCCGAACACCACGACTCTAAAAATAATCGTTATAGCTATTTGTTTTGTCTGATATTCTTTTAGTTTATAATTAAATACAATTTAGTCAGCTTTCTATGGAGGTAAAACTAATATGTGAAAGTAAAACACCTCCCCAAAAGCAGATTTGGATATTGTTGTCTGCAAAATGACAAGACTGGTGATAGTAAAAATAAGAATATCTTTGGAAGAAGAAAGAAATGAAAACATCAATCTACGGTTTATTTGCACTTAGGTTTGTGAAATGATTTAAATTTGTCGTCTATTAATAATTGTGATCAAATATATCTTTCATGTATATAGACTGAAAGGCCTTGTACAAAAAAGAAGTTCTATTTACCAACATGAGTCGTGGTGTAGTCGTAGGACTGCTCCATCCTTAACTAGAGGTTTTTGGTTCAACTGTTCAAGTCCTGGGTATGGAAAAAATTATGTTGGTAGCGCCACCCCCGAATGGACCTTGCAGTGTGCAATTTGAATTTAGTCGGAGCTCCGATGCAGGCTCTAGACACGGGATGAAAAACCAAAAAAAAAAAGTCCTATTTGTAACTAACTGTGACAAGTATCACGTCTCAAATTGCTCACTTTGCTTCAGCCCATTATAACCAAAGGAGGCCCAAAATATGATTCTATCTCTTTGTGTTTAGGCCCAGTACTCTTTGGCTGAGATAGCCTCTTCTTTTCCTTCTTCAATTCTCAAATCGACATTCACACCATCACTTATTCACTATCTACGGAAGCTCTCGCACATATCTTTTTTTACAAGGAAAAGTAATCCTTGAGCTATGCGAAATGATTTAAATTTTTCTCTAAACTTTTCGAAATCGTATAGATTTCATTTTTTTTAGTCATCATCCAACATTGTTCTAAATCGATCACCGCAATAAAATTTTGTTTTTTTCCCCACTTGAAGATCATTATTGCTATACGGTCATTTTATCTTGACAACAATCACATAACATACACACAAATTTCACATAATTAAAACTCATCTTATTTAAACGATCTTTCTCACGTCTTCATCTTTACTATTTTTCCCTTGTCAATATTTTATTTCTATTGTAAAATCAGTACCGTCCTCGACAACTAAAACTCCACCTTGACATTCATGAAATTGAGATAAATGATTTAGAAGTTAAATACTAAGCATCTAGGTGTGTTTTAGCACTAGTGATTGTTCTGGAGCTTTTACATCACGTACTATTGATGATTTGAGAAGGATTAATAATTGAGTTAGATCGATGGAGTTTCGATAGAGGATTTAACTTGACGGTCCACTTGTTCATGATTTGAGTTCCATTTAAAATGATTTGACGCTTGGGAATTGTTAATTTGAGCTTGGGGATAAACATATTACCATTGGAATTTGGACGTTATAAATATTTAAAAAATTATATCATCATCGGAATAATAACCCCCTTCTTTAAAGTTATGGGGCAAATTTAAATCATTTTACATAAACAGGCATATTGATACAATTGCATAAATTTGAATCTTTGCCTTATACCCCATTTGTCCATATATGATTTGGCACAATCTTAATAAATAATAAATAAAATTATAATTTTATTTTATCACCCCTTATTATAAGTTACTCCCTCTAGTTCATATTAATTGTATTATTGAGACTTTTTTTCTAATTCAAAATAAGTAAATTGTTCAAGGTTCAAAAGAATTATTGAGATTTTTTTTCATACTTACCATTTAGTTAATGGCGTTCTTAATTACTATACATTTTTTTAAAGAACGGTTTGAAAATAATCAAAAATGTAATAGTAGAAATCAACCTTTAGTTTTTGTCATTAAATATCGAAATGAGTTAGAAATTATAAGTAGTACTTAATAATTAGGGCTAAACATGTATTAAATGACAAATTATCTCTTTAGTTTTTCAAATTTGACTAGTAAAAATAGAAAAATATTTCAATAGATCACTCAGCTATGAAGTATTATATAGCAATGTCAATTAATTGGATAAATTACTTATATACACAAGTTTAATTTCCTTATTCTCTATTTTTCTTTACCTTTTTAAAATATTACTTAAATCCCTTTTTTCTTCTAATTCTAAAAACTACCGGATACATAAAAGTCACCAGCCAAATCCACGTTCACCACTTCCTTTTTCACTCCTATTTTCTCTCCCTAAATTCACTCCAAATTCTTAGCAGTTACAAAATCTATATCCAAATTTGATTTTCAAAAAGTTTAAACTAACAAAACATAAAAAAATAAAAATAAAAATATTTTTCAAAAAATTTAAACTAACCAAACATAAAAATATATATATATATATATTACGAAAAATGTTTTCCATAATACCAGACACAGACCTCGTTTCTTTTTCATATGTTGTTCATACTAATCACGTCCAATAATAGTAAAAATTGAATTAAAAGAGGAGTATTTCCTCTTTAATATAAATCATATACGGCTAAATGGGTTTGTTGAAAATACTTCCTGAATTAACTTTAGGCTGATTTTTGATTAGTTGCATATTATTTGGTAATAATTAATATAATTTTGTAAATTTTTCATAATTTGAGTTGGTTATTGAAACTGATTAGGATTCTTGTATTATTATTTAATCTTTCCATTGTCTCATAATAAAATTAGTTTCAATTTCACCAAAATTTCATACAGTCTAATATTTTCCTCTTTTTCTGGTGTTTTTCATAATCAAATTTCTTTAATAGATTGTGTTTGTTCATGTATCTAATTGATAACTCAATTCTTATTTATTGTGATACATTTATAGATACACTTTATTTCAGCTTACATACATCCTTCTTTCACAACCTTATTGTATCGGATACATTATTATCAACTACAAAATGATACATTATGTAAGTTATACATATCTTTCAAGGTAAACAATACAACACTAATCAATTTAAACGAGATACATAAATAGTAATGTATCATGTACTAATTTTTTAGATATGATACGTAAATTCAAATTTATACTAAATGTATCAATTACATAGCAACTACCACACAATAATGTCTCGATCTCAAATCTAACATCTTATGGGCAACAATTATTTATTTAATGTATCTAGTATAAATACAATACTTATCAATTTAAACAAGATACATAAATAGTAAAATGCTAGGTAGCAAATATAATCATGATGTATCTTCTCAAATTTTTCGACAATTTTGAGTCAAAATTGAAAGGATCTTCAATAAACTAGGATAAGAATTATGAATCTCAAAATTTTCAACAATTTTGAATCAAAATTGAAAGGATCTTCGCTGAACTGGGAGAAGAAAGAATCTTGAATCTCAAATTTTTTGATAATCTTGAATCAAAATTGAAAGGATCTTCAATGAACTTGGAGATTCAAAAGAATATTGTTTGTCCAACAACAATTCCATCACTTTTGTATCCTTCATAACTCACCTCGCTTACCCAAAATTTCGACAAAAGTTTTTGAATCAAATCTGAAAGATTTCTTCGTTGAACGGGAGCGATTTGAAATTTTGAATTTCTTCATTCTATTAGGTTTTGTCTCTGTATGATTGAGAGTAAGAAGAAACATGAACGTAATTTATGGGATTTAATTAATTTTCAGATTTTATTCCCTTTTAAGCGCAACAGAAAGATTTTTCTTGTATTAGAATTAATGTATCCAGATGGTGAATTAATGTATCCGGATGGTGACTTATGTATCCGGAAGGTACAAATTTTAAAGGATTATTGTAATTAGAAAAAAAATAGAGATAGAATGTAATTTACTCTTTACTCTATGTGATTTATGTAAGTTATACTTAATTTTATTTTGTAAAAATAAGGTAACTTAACTTAGATTTTTCTCTTATAAATCACTTAATCAAATTTATCAGAAAAAAAACTCACTCCACACCATTAAAATTTTGGGTTGGGAAAACAATACCCCTTCACATTTTTAATAAACAAAAATCAACCCTCAATTTGAATTCAAAATTTTCCCGCCGTTTAAAATAATAATTGAAAAAAATATATTTCTTAATGTGTAAATAAATTTGGACAAAAGTACTCACAGCTAAAATACAAAAAGTTACTAGAAATTTTTGGAGTTTGAAATGTTCAAAATCCAGTAGCCTCTCCTGAACTTTTATGATGTTTTGAACTGCCCTGAAAAATTGGAGTTTATTTTGTGATTCAGACAGATATATTTTTATCTAAATAAAATTTTATTTAGGTAATAAAATTATACTGTAAAAAGATCAATCCAATATATCCAAGTTGAGCCTACAGGGATTTGAAATTCGACGAGTCTGACTGACATCATATTTTTGTAGGCCAAAAAATATCAAGTCCAACTCATCATTACATTTACTGTATGGGAAAATTGTGCGTTATAACAAACTATTAATTCAAAATAAATGTTATAGCTATAATTTCATTTAATTCTAATTCGCAACAAACTTTTTGTCATTCGCCTCTCTCTCCTCTTTCTGGAATCTCGCTCGCCACTCTCCTCTTTTTCAGTCTCTCTCTCACTTTATACAAACACAAATGTATAATTTGTGTTTGTATAAAGCGATTAAGACTGTATATACAAATACAAATATATATCTCTCCGTCCTATACACTTATAATTATATAAATACAAATCTTCCTTTGCCCAGTTCTCTTTTGCCCCTTTCTCTCTCTCTCGCTTTATACAAACACAAATTGTATAATTTGTGTTTGTATAAAGCAAGAAAGAAATTTGATATACAAATACAACTGTTTTAACTCGATTCAATTGTATACAAATTTAAATTTTATGCAGATATACAAACACAATCATTGATACATATACATAGTAGTTACATATATACAATTATATAACCGATATACATATACAATTTACCTCTCTCCACTCTATGCCTTCTCTCGCTCGCTTCTCTCCTCTCTCTCCCAATATTGCTCGTCACTCTAGCCTAACACAAAGAACATATATATATATATATATATATATATATACAAACGCAATTTTCATAGACACAGACGAATTAGCGCCCGATTTATACAAATCAGATACTAGCAAACATAATTTGGCTATGAAGCGTAAATAGCAAAACTGTAGCTATAGAGCGCTAATATGATTTTTATCTTTGCTACCTAAAATTTACTCTTTAAAAAATATTAACAATTAAATTAGGGATCCCGTAAGGCACTCGATTTAAAATATAATTTAAATGAGATTATTTTTATAAAAATAAAAAATTTAGGGTAATAATATCTGAAAAAGAAAAATATAGTAAAAGGAAAAACAAGGTTTTGAGTGGTTCGTGTTTTTCAAATTTCAGTTACAATTTCAAGTTATATTTAGAATTTTCATGACCAAACGTAAATTTTTTTGGGAGTAAAGTGAAATAATTTTCCGGAAAAAAAGTAAAAAAATTCTAATGATAACATTTTGTCCAATAAAGATTTGATGTTTAAACATGAGATAAGTGTCAAAAAGACACCTAAACTATACATTTTTTTTGAGTTTCATACCTAAACTATTGAAAGTGTGAGTATACCTAAACTATCACTTTTTAGTTTGAGAAACACACATCTCTCTTTTATACCACTCTCATCATGGTGTGTAATACACTCTCTCTTTTAATTTAAAAAATTGTCACATCACTCTCCATATAGACAAAATATTAAACCTTGACAAAAATTAAATAAATTATTCGTATTAGTTAAAATTAAAAATTAAAAAATTATTATCCAAAAAAATAATATTTCTTTCATAAAATAAGATGTAAAATATTTTTCTTACCCCACTCCATCACTTCCTCTCACCGCCCCCCCCCCCACCCTACCCCGGCCATTTTGTTTAGTTTTGTTTTTTTGTTTAAAATGAGAGAAATGTAAAATAAAAATAAAATTAGGAGCAGAGGGTTAAATAGGACGGGGTAGCATTTTTATAAAAAAATATCAATTTTTTTTTTTGGGGGGGGGGGGGGATGACTGGGTGGTTTTTTATTTTGGAGGGGGAGGGTGAAGTATGAATTTTTTAAAAATATTTTATAAAAGAAATTTTTTTTAAAAGGATGGGGGATTGTCGGGGGGTGGGGGTACGTGGAGGAGTGGGGTAAGAAAAATAATTTTAATTTTTTTAATTTTTTTTTATGGATAGTAATACTTTAATCTTTAATTTTTAATTAATATTAATAGTTTATTATTTAATTTTTGTCAAGGTGGAATATTTTATCCATGTGGAATGTCATGTGTCAAGGTTTTTTCAAATAAAAGAGAGAGTGCATTACACACACCACTGATGTGTGTTTCTCAAACTAAAAAGTGATAGTTTAGGTATGAAACTCACACTCTTAATAATTTAGGTATGAAACTCAAAAAAGGGGGATAGTTTAGATGTGTTTTTGACACTTATCTCTTTAAACATTAGAATAATGATTGTGGTCACCACAACTCTATCCATCCAAAAAAGCAAATTAATTTGAAAAGAAATTCGTTAGTAAGATATATATAGAGGACGAATATATATGGTGAAGGTGAATTAACTACATACCAAATTGAGTAGTGAATTAACGTTACATGAGTATTATTTTGTCTGTTGGGACAGTCATAGGAAATTGCCCTTACAAATCATAAAAGTGTTGTACTTCATCATCATCATATGAATAGATTATCAATTGGGTACTTTCCCATGCAACTTCCACGAAGCTTGTCTCATGATATGACTATTTTTATCCTCATTATGTTCCTTCCTCGTAAATTTCCTCATTTTTTTTCTCTTCTTATATATATATCCAATGTTGAGTCATCTATTATTCATTAACTCATCTTTTGTACTAACAAAACATCGATAACCATTTTCGAAAATCCATCGTGTACGTTAATTAATTTAAGGCATGGCTGCATTGGGACGTGACTTTGTGTTTGAGGATTTCTTTCCGTCAATGGTGGAGAAACTTGGGTCGGAAGGGTTCTTGAAGGAGCTAAAGAACGGGTTCCGGGCACTGATGGATAAGGAGAGGGACGTGATCACGTTCGAGAGCTTGAAGAGGAATTCGGCGTTGTTAGGGTTGGAAGGAATGAGTGATGATGAACTAATGTGCATGTTGAGGGAAGGGGATTTGGATGGAGATGATTGCTTGAATGAGAAGGAATTTTGTGTGCTAATGGTAAGGTTGAGCCCTGATTTGATGGAAAAATCGAGAATGTGGTTCGCTCAGAGTGTTGAAAACGATGTGATGTAGGCTCGTATTAGCATGTGCTTTAATTTTGGAGTAGGATTATTAAGCTATGCTAGCTAGGTCTATTAATTTCTATCATGTTATTTTTGGGCATTCATTTTGGAGTAGGATTATTAAGCTATGCTAGCTAGGTCTATTAATTTTTATCATGTTATTTTTCCCCCCTATGTATGTGTCGTCTAGTTTTATTAGTGAAGTTCATTGCTATGGTTCTTTGTTTTTTTTGCCATCATTAATGTGGTTTCTTCAGAATTCAATGAAATTTTGGTGGTTAGTTGTTACTCTCTTCTTCCAATTTAATCTCGTCATGTTTAATTTAGTTTCCAAAACAAAATAACATTTTTTGCACATAAACGGTCTATAAAATACCAAAATTCCCTACTAGAGTTTTAGTCAAAATATAGGAGTATTATTTATGTTAAAGAAATCCACTTAATATGTATAAATAAATTATTCAGAAATCTAATACTAAGTTGTTTTTTCTATCCAAAATCATAAATTCAAATTTCTAAATTTGGCCCTACTATAAACTATGTACATGTTCTTTCCAATTCTCTTTCCACATAAAATGTGAACTTCATCCTAATTGTCTTTTGTCATTAAAGACACAATAACTTAGATATCTTACTATTACTAGACCTGACATTACCTATGCTGTGGGGTTGGTCAACCAGTATATGCATGCTCCTTGTCAAGCACACCTACATGTAGTATACATGATCTTGAGGTACCTCAAAGATTATCTTGGCAAAGGTATGATCTATACTAATCATGGCCATGGGAAAGTTGAAATCTATAGTAATGCTGATTGGGGTGAAATAGCTTCTTAATATAGATATATGACATTTTTCCAAAACATATCGAAAATAGAAGGTGTACCAATAAAATGGGATGGGCGGAGTATATGTTTGCTAGGATTAGCTTTCGGCCAACTATTAATGACTGGACCCCGGGATTGGATGGCAACTAAAATATTTTTTTCAATAATTACAAAAAGGTGGCATTTGTGAATAGGACTCTTCATGATATACTAAATTGAAAACTCAACAACTGATTATTAAGTATTATTTTAAAAAAAAAAAAAAAAATGGGGCAGGGGAAGGGAAAATGGAACGGGAATTATAACGTGGGGAATCGAACCCTCACCAATAAGGTGGATGCCCCTCGAACAACCAATTATTGATGTGAACTCTCTGAGATATGTAATGCGGAAATTGATTAATGGAAATTTCAATAATTCTGATTTCTGAAGGTACTAATTAATTTTATTGATGTACATTGTTGAAGAGTTTATTTCCTCTAATTGTGAAGAATTTAATATGTATGTTAATGGTGTTTCATATCATAGTATAATTAAAAGAATCCAAGGTATATGTTGAGAGTGATCATTAGTTATTGCAATGTATTTCAACTTGATTCTTCTGATTGAATTTGAATCCTTAAAAGTTATTATACTTACAACAGAGGAGGAATTGGAGTCTTAAGTGTCATATATGAATCTTGTACCAAACATAAGGAATACAAGTATTAGAATCTCTGTGCTAAAGAAAAATAAATTATTCCAAGAGAAGCACTATTTTTTTTGGCTCCAAAGAAAAAATAAAAATAAAATTGGATTGCATGCTAAGAGAAAATTTACATTAATAAAAATTGAACTAGCCAGTATTAGTCTGTTGTTCCAACAATGCAAATTGGGCTAGTATCCATTAGAGAATAAGGCTTTCGCTATGGGCCAGCCAATATGTTTTGCATAAATAGGATGTGCCTTGGGAAAATTATGGGATATGGCAAAAATGTCAATATATTTATGAAAAACATGTATAGTTTAAAAAAATTACAAGTTGTTATTATAGCAAACTCTCTCCCTTGCAATTTTTTCAACAATTTTTTTAAGCTCAACAAAATTAACAATGGTGAATGGTATTCTTCATTTTTTACCAACCAAACCAATACAAATCATGATTAAGGATAGATAATACAAACTTAATTGAACATTACCCACTCAATTTCAACCACAAATAAGGAGGATGGGGAGGGGGAACTTTGAGAAAAATGAAAATAACACTCATTACCATTGCACCAAAGGCATAACTTTTGTCAAAGGTGACAAACTTTAAATATAGAATTTGACATATATATACAACGTAGACACGTAGTTTTACGACGAATGATGTCCTACGTGTCCCTGGTTGTAAGGTTTATAACTGCCGACCAACATGGACATAAGTAATTTTTCTCTTTTACGTGTTCTTAAGTTTACGTACATTAAAACATGAGGTTCTGATCTTCCTTATATTTAAAGGCAAAAAACCGAAAAAACATGATATTATTTTGACTCAATACCTATAATAAAGGGGAAAAAGAGAAAATTTCAAAAGTGTCATTATAAGAAAGCAACTGTGCCCCTTAATTTTGATATTTCGGTTTAGTCTAAAAAAGCAAAAGAATCACGTTGTTTGCTTTCTCAATTGTTGTTTCAACTTCACACAAACGACCACAAATACGAACAAAGCAAAGTGTTGATTTTGAGAAAGGTGACTAATAGTTTTCACTTTATTCCAAATCAAAAATATTAAATTAGTAAACTTTAATCAAAGTTAATTTTATTATTTTAAACCAATTTTAATTAAGTCACAAAACGTCATTAGGAGGAAACTTTGTTACAACTTGATTGATACTTTGACCAAATTGAATGAATTTTTGGTTTTAAGAAAAATGTTTAAAGACTTGTTGCGACTATTAGACAAGATTTGTTGCAAAGTCATCAGAAATAGCTTTCAGAGAGATTTATCATATCGTACTACCTAATGACTTGACGAAACAACATATTTAAGGGTGTACGATGAAAATCAACAAATCATATCAAATCAATAATTTGAGTGAAGTCGGAAAAAAGTTTGATTTGATATTGGAAAAAATATTCTATCATAATTGATTGGATTTCAACTAAAAAGTCAAATAAAACCCACGCAACATTATTTTACAATTTTTAAATGTCTAATAAAGATTATATTTAGCCTATAGATATTAATAAATGTCAAATTAAAATCAAATCAATACTAATGTTAACAAAAAAATAAATCAATTCAACACTAAAAATGACAATCACTTTGGAAATTTGTTCCTTAATCTTACATTATTTTAGATAATTAAAATACATAATCCTAATTTTATTTTTCTTTAATGTTTAGACATGTAATTAATACTTATTAGACTTATTTTAACAAGACTTAGTACTATTTATTTTTTGTAATTTTCTTAAAAAACATCTTAGATAACTATGTCTTGATTAGCATTAAAGAAAATATTTAAAGCACCCGTTAATTATATGTTTCTATTATGACTTCCTGAAAAAACTCCAAAAATTAGAGATTAGAAAACCCACAATTTAATTTATAGATTTAAAACCCCAATACAAATAAATGATTTAATATTTAAAATATTTGAACCAACTCAGTCCATATACAACCCTACCACATATAAATAATGAAACCTGACCTAAAATTTCAAGTTCACTTATATTAATGCTCTAAAATAATCGAATTGTCAACAATAACATGTCACGTTCACATGTTACTGATGAGATTATTCTAATAATATTGTCTTGACTCTAGACTTTTACCTCTTCTTCTTTCACTTTCACCCCTTTCCTTATCGTTCAATGTCTCATTATCATCATTATATTTTAAGCATTGAATATTGATCACACGCTATTTATATCTCTGACCTAAGATTTCAAAGAATGCATACATGCATGTTGAAATTCAAATGTCTATTTTAAGTATATATATTGACTAACCACGTATATATTGCTTGTATTCAATACTTAGTTAGATAACAGTTGATCATGTCCTATTATATATCATACTTTAAAAATTTGTTGAATATTATCAAATTAAACATCTAAAATATACAGTCTACAAGACTCAATTAGAGACTGGGTTGCAATTACTCAATCTTGTATTACTTGGGTGCAGGGTTCTAATATCTCATAATGACTATCCCTCCCTTTTTTAAAGGAAAAGAAAAAGAAAAAGTAGTAGGCCTACAAGCACTAGATATATATAAACAATATAGTACTAACCATTATAATTTCATCTTAGCTTTTGTATATCACTTGAACGCAAAAATAAGTAATACAGTAATTAGTAATTTAGGTTTACAAGTTTAAGATGTGACAAACTAACATTTATAATCGGAAATCCTATTTATTCTTCTTAATCAATAAAGAAATTGTTGGTAACGAGAGTTCGTCAACCATGTGCTTATTCGAAATTCTAGAAGATTAGACTAAAAATAAGGTTCGGACAATTTGGACCAAGAAAAGAACAAACACAAACTGTGGTCGGTACAAACAAAAAGAAATTCATGGAAAATGTCGAAGACTATTGTTTATGATAAGTGAACAGTTTTTTTTTTTACATAACCAAAAAAATATTATTCTATAAATATAAATATTATGGAGGTGAGGGTGGGATGACGATAAGGTGTATTGAAGGTTAGAAAAAAATACAATTGATATGAAGTGACAAAGTGTTACTTATGTAATTTGTTTTTCCTCACTATTTCCATTAAGAAAGTAATTGTTTTCTCATTTTTAACGTATTAATTTTCCTAAACAAAACGTGTCAACAAATGTTTGACCAACTAAACATGAAAAATTAAACAGACACGGCCAAAGGAGGTGTTTAGTATGCAGTAAAGTATTTTTTAAAATTTTCACTTGTTTGAATATTTTTTACAACAAATTTTTAAAAATTATAAAATGACTTTTCTAAGGAAAGTACGGAAAAAAATTACCGTACGCATCCTTTTGACCCTCACAGCTAGGGGTGTCAAATGGGCGGATTGGGTTGAAATTAGAGATATTAAAACGGGTTGAAATCGAAATCGGATTGGATTCTGACCCGCTCAAGTTTACTTTGGGCTCAAATGGGCTTAAAAATGGATTGGGTCTTGGCCCGCCCAATTTGATCCGTTTAATCTCAATAATTTTAATATATTGTTATTTAAGTTTTATAACCGCAATTTGAATTTTAACTCAAAAAAATTTATAATAAAAAGTTACAAATGAATAGATAAATTCTAAAAGATATAACATAAGTAGTAATTCATACCTTCAATATAGGAACATACATTATATCAATGCAAATAAAGAGTCTTAAAACGAGTTGAAACTGAAGATTAAATTGGGCTCAATGAGGATTCTCTTAAAGTGGTTAAAACTTGAATGAGTTTTTAAGTTGTATTTTATGCTCATGAATATAAAAATTTATAAGTTGTGAAATTATTAAAATCATTCCAATTATTTTATCATCTTACTAAATAATTAAAATTTTATAAAACAGAAGTATAATACACTATCACAAAAGTATACTAAAAAAATAATATTTATTGATCAAACATTAGCTAAATAAAAAAAAAAGTAAAATTGAACTTGAGTTGTGGTGTACTACTCTTTAATAAAATTAAACGTATCAATATCATTAGTAACTATATCATCATATCATATTTTATGAATATTTATCACTCTTTTGATATTCTCATAAAATATAAAATAGATATAAAAAGTATTTTTATTTTACAAAATATAAATTTGATGGTAAATTTTTGTAATCACACAATTATTTAAAGCAGTAAATTAATCATACTAATTCATGACCAATAGTAAGTCTTCACTTGCCTATAAATAGAAGTAAAAATATAAGCAAAAAAAACATCCCGAAAGCGTTTGTTTCCTCCAAATAGACATTTAATAAGTCATGGGTTTTCGTTTGAGCCATTTGAGCCTTGCAGTGAGCCTTGTAGCACTTGCACTTGCAGGTGTTGCTATTTATAGAAATACTTATGAAGCCATCATCATGAATAACGGATCACTCCTCCAAAATGTTTCTCCAGATTTTGATTTGTTGGAAACAGGCACAGTCAGTATTTTAACTTTAAATAATAAGAAGAGAAATTCAGACAAATTAACTCAGGAGTCATGCGTTTTCTCAGCTGTGAAAGGAGTTGTGGACAGTGCCATTGATGCTGAAACGCGCATGGGAGCTTCTCTCATTCGTCTCCATTTCCATGACTGCTTTGTTGATGTAAGTATTCTTTCATCCCTTTTCTCCTACTCGATCCTCCTATTTTATGTGATGAGTTGTCTATAATAATCCTATCAAAAAATGATATTTTATAACAATTTAATTTTAAACTTGATATAATCACATAAATATTATATACTTATTCTAGATCATAATTTTTTTAAATTCTTTTATTTTTTTCTTAAATTCTCTTACAGCCAAACACTCTAATATGAATTAAAATGGAAAGAGCGGAATTTTTTATTTTTTTTATTTTTGAGGACATATTTTTTTAAAAAAAATACTATGTTAGGTGTAGTATATAAATTGAATCCGAGTCCTCCTTTCTCTTATATTAAAATAAAAAATAAAAACCTGGCTCCATGGTCATATTATATTATTTAAAAAATAAAATAAATTGAATCTGAGTAAGTCTTCTTTTGTTTTATTATATTTGTATTTGTAAATGTAAAAGTGGCCCGAAAGGAAAGTGATCCGTAAAATTATTTGAAAAATCTGACGGTACGAACTTCAAAACATTATTATGAAAACTGTGTAGGGTTTATTAGTGTAGTAGTTGTAAAGTTGCATCATGCATGGAACCATCTTCTTGAAATTTGTGAAATTAACAGTTTTTTAATAGTCAAGCGCAGCCCAACTTGAAAAGTTTATTCTGCCTTGCAACTCTTTTTTATCAGTCATTTGGCTAATTTTGGGTATCTTTATCTTTATCTCACTCATCACTTTTACTCGATTCTTTTTATATATTTAATGTTTAGTGTGATTTATATATATCTAAAATAAATAAATTGTTCTATTTGTTTTCGTTGTATCTCGCTCGTCTCCTTTTCTATATTAGTATATCTCATAGCAAAAATACACGATTCTAGGTGTATCTAATTTGAAATCTGATATAAAATTATCAATTAGTGAAACAATATTTAATTATTTCAAGGAGAATTAGTGGGAATATTTGTCTAATTAGGTTCACTTTTTCTTTAAATTATCTTGAGTCCAATCAATAAAATTCTAGGCGGGTTACTTATATTTGAGCTTATTTTGACATCTCTATGTTTAATTAGTTACTGTATCTTTTGTATTTCTTCTGTTTCAATTTATATGATTCACTTTTCTTTTTAGTCACTTTCGAAAAGAATGACATATTTATTATAATTAGTAATGATTTAACTTTAAAATACTTATTTTACTGTTAACGAAATGATTTATAGTTCACATGAATATCTATGACTTATTTTAAACCACAAATTTCAAAAATATCTCTTTCTTTTTAAAAAATTCATGTTAAATTAAACTTCATCGTATAAATTGACACGAAGAGAGTAACTGATTATGTATACATATGGTTGACTAATTATAACTATCTTTTTTGTTTGAAAAAAACACAGGGTTGTGATGGAGGTATTCTGCTAGATGATATTAATGGAACATTCACCGGGGAACAAACCTCACCACCCAACAACAACTCAGTCAGAGGCTTTGAAGTGATAGCACAAGCTAAACAAAGTGTTATAGATACATGCCCCAACATATCTGTATCTTGTGCTGACATTTTAGCTATTGCTGCTCGTGATTCTCTTGCTAAAGTAAGTCCATTATTCAGTTTTTAGTCAAGTTACGATTTAATTTAGTTTTAAACTACATTTTTCATTAACTTATAACATATGTATAATTTAAACTCTGTTTTTGTATATGACAGTTAGGAGGACAAACTTATACCGTTGCACTAGGGAGAAGCGATGCTACAACGGCCAACTTTACTGGTGCTTTAACTCAACTTCCAGCTCCATCAGACAACCTAACTGTTCAAATACAGAAATTCAGCGACAAAAATTTCACTATCCGTGATTTGGTGGCACTAGCTGGCGCGCACACGGTAGGTTTCGCCAGGTGTGCCACCGTGTGCATCAGCACCAACGTTAATCCTGCCGCACAACTCCAATGCAACTGCTCTGCCACGCTAACGGATTCTGATTTGCAACAATTGGATACAACTCCTGCTGTTTTCGACAAAGATTACTACGATAACTTAAACAACAACCAGGGGATAATGTTCTCGGATCAAGTTTTGACAGGGAATACTACAACTGCTGATGTTGTAACCACTTATAGCAACAATGTTAGCGTTTTCCTTGAAGATTTTGCTGCTGCTATGATCAAGATGGGGAACTTACCGCCCTCCGCAGGCGCTCAATTGGAAATTCGTGATGTTTGTAGCAGGGTTAATCCCACTTCTGTGGCTTCTATCTGAATGAAAGGGAAAATTGAAATTCGGAAATTTTAAGTAGCTTATCTTGCGATGTTTCATCCTTTCAGTATTAATATATATGTAACATGTTCCTTAGCAATATAATGATCGCGGTGTTTCTAATATGGTTATTTGGACGCATTGAAAATGGATAAATAAAAAATGGGTAATATTTCAAATGGGTAAAAATAGATTGGATAACAAATAGGTTGAGTAAAATACATGTTAAGTAGCTGATTGCACATTACTAAGGCAAGGAATAAGACGTCTGAGAAGGAATGCCGAAAAAAGGCTTAAATTTAATCTGGTGCAAAGTCATTAGTACCAGGGCCTTCGAGTTGGAATTTCCAACTATAAACAAGTGTAGCAAAGTCACCTCCATTCTCGATTTCTATTGCGACAGAGGGAGGTATCATAATAGAGTCAAAATCACGATTAGAGTCGGTCCGGATAAAAGGAAGAATCCAATCCCCTTCTTCCTGGTCTTATTGGCCTTACAGCGGGCCTAAGAGCAAGGAAGTCTCAACTCCCCAAAGCCTTGTTTATCTATATTTTTATGATTAAATAGTAATCTATTTTAGAATTCAAGGTAGAGAAACAACTTTAGTCTTTTTTTGGAATGAAAAATATTGTAAATACTTTAATTAGTTTTATTGTACTATCTAAGTCAAAAAAAAATTCCTACACCTTTTCAATACAAAATAAATTTATATAATAACAAAGGGATATATATTTTTAATTTCAAAGTAAATGAATATTTACATTTAGGAGTAAAATGTTTTAATGCACTTTAAGCAATATCAATACTAATACATGATTTGCTTACTTTACACTAGAGATGTCAATATGGACTGACCCACCCCATCTGGGCTAATCCATACCGACTTTGAAATTTGACAGGTCAAGCTGGTGGGCTGACCCATTTTTTTGTGGGCCAAAAACGGTCAGCCCAACCCACAAGTATGTGGGCTAAGGGCTATACCGGGTCAGTCCACTTTTTTTTAAAAAAAAAATATTGTTTATAATTTTTTTAGATCAAATTGTAATTTAAAAATATTATCATAAATATCGACAAGATAATATTACATGGTGTTAGTGTGACTATTTGTTAATCAAATCCACAGATAAAATTATATTTATAATATTTATTAAGTTTGATTTCAAGTAAAAATATAAATATCTAAATAGAAATATTAACCTAATTGTTTTTCAATGATCATAATAAAACACAAAAAATATGACAATATTCCATAGGTTACGACTTACGTAGTGATTCCCTAGAAATTTTAGAGACTTTTTATTTTATCAAGTAGATAATTTATAAACATAGTTTGTATTTAAAATTTTAAATAGATTTTGAGTTTAAACTCTTGTTATTTTTAATTCTCTATTTTATTTTTATTTGGCCCATGAGCTGGTCCTACCTATATTTTTCAAGCCCCACAAATCAGCAGAATTTTTCAGACCGGACTAAAAAACTCTTTTCTAAAATGGGCTTCAAAATTTTTAGTCCAGCCCTATTAAATCACAAGCTAGGCTAGGCCGGCCCAAGGAGCGTAGCCCATATTGACTGCTCTACGTTTATACTATTATTTATTATCCAATATGAATTGAACAAATAAGAAAATATATTGTAATTAACAAAAGAAATTTACATTGATATATATATATATATATAATTTCCCTTTCTTTTTAAGTTCTTCAGTAAAAAAAAGTTTAACTTATTTGGTTAATCCATAATTTACTTATAAATATTCATATTTCTATGGGTTGAATACGAATTTAAACTCATATTTTATTCATTTAAAAATCACCCACACAATTCATTAAAAGTATGAGCGAATTGAACGAATTACCAAAATATGGCACACTTTGCCGGCACTATTCTTAATCAATCAATAAAGAAATTGTCGGTACCAAGAGTTCGTCTGATACGCAACCACCATGTGCTTTAGTGCTTAGTACAAATTCTAGAAGATAGACTAATATTATTTGACGAAAAATAAGGTTTGGAATTTGGACCATTAAGCCTTTGACATATTTCTTAAAAAATATTCATATAACCCAACATAAGTACAAACACAATTACACAAAGGGTGTGTTTGTACGTAAATTAGTGTGTTGGAGCCTTTGAGGTTAATGAAATTAGCATAGAATACCACTTATTAAATTATTATTTTTTATATTTTCACTAAAAAAATAATATTTCTTCATATTTGTGGAACTTATTTTCCTAAAAAATAAAATATTTTCAAATCTTCTAAGTCAATCAAATATGAAAAAATTAGACTAAACACACCCAAAAGGAGTGTTTGGTATGGAGTAAAAAATAATAATTTAAGTTTCATTTGTTATTTGAATATTTTAGAATTTTTTTTTCCTAAAGTTAGAAAATGACTTTTCTTATAAAAGTTAAAGAAAAAAAAAAACTATTAATAACATTATATGTTGATTATATCCTTTCGACTACATACACCCCGATCCCCAATATTAATGATCAATGTCATTGTGTTTGTCTCGATTATATATAATTTTCTTGAGATAATAATATAAGAAAAGAGGACAAAGAATCACAAACTTCAACCACGTTCTCCTTTCTCCCAGGGTTAACCATTTGTGTTTCATCACAAAAAAATGTATTTGTCATGTACCTACTTAAAACAAAATTGACTAGTATAAGCTAACACACAATAAATTAACACTTCCATTAAAAAAATAAGTAACTAGTTTAAGCATGCTTAAGCTACACTAATATGATAACGAGAGTCGCTCAAATCAATTTATATTTAATTTATTAGCAATTGATCTATTTAACTTAAAAATATTAGAAATTTCAAGTGTACAACTTCAATTTTTCTTTTAAAATTTGCTTATATTTAACCTAGTCAATTAAAAATGATTATGTCATTTTCTTTAATTAGTTACAATTTTTATATTCAGAAATTGATCTTTTAACTTAATACTAAAAATTCCAGAGAACTTCAGGTTTTTCTTTTAAAACTTGCTAATATTTAACTTAGTCAATTAAAAATGATTATGTCATTTTCTTTAATTAGTACAATATTTATATTAAAAAATTGATCTATTTAACTTAATACTAAAAATTTCATAGAACTTCAGTTTTTTTTCTTTTAAAACTTGCTAATATTTAACTTAGTCAATTAAAATCAATGATTATGATATTTTCTCTAATTAGTTGCAGTTTTATATTAAGAAATTGATCTATTTAATTTAAAACAAAAAGTTTCGAGTGTAGAACTTCAGTTTTTCTTTTAAAATTTGTTAATATTTAACATAGTCAATTAAAAACGATTATGTCATTTTCTTTAATTAGTTACCATATTATATTCAGAAATTGATCTATTTAACTTAATACTAAAAATTTCACAGAACTTCAGTTTTTCTTTTAAAATTTGCTAATTTTTGACTTAGTCAATTAAAATTAATGATTATGTCATTTTCTTTAATTAGTTACATTTACTAAAATTTTAAAGTGTAAAACTTTAGTCAATTAAAAATGATTATGTCATTTTCTTTAATTAGTTACCATATTATATTCAGAAATTGATCTATTTAACTTAATACTAAAAATTTCACAGAACTTCAGTTTTTCTTTTAAAATTTGCTAATATTTGACTTAGTCAATTAAAATTAATGATTATGTCATTTTCTTTAATTAGTTACATTTACTAAAATTTTAAAGTGTAAAACTTTAGTCAATTAAAAATGATTATGTTGTTTTCTTTAATTAGTTACAGTTTTATATTCAGTAAGTTCCAGACATTTTTTTTAAATCAATAAGATCTAAAGGGTCATTTTATAAATATGATTAAAGAAGGTACATAACTAATTCTGCAAAAGACAGTAAAAGAAAGAATAAGGGTGCGTTTGGTACGTAGGAAAATATTTTCTTGGAAAACAAGTACATCTTTGATTTATTTTTTCATGTTTGGTTGATGAGTAGAAAATATTTTCCGTAAAAGTTTTTTTAGTGTTCGATTTATGAATAAAAAATATTTTTGAGAAAATATCTTTTATTTTTATTAGAGAGTAGAAAATAATTTTTGAATTGAAATTAGAAATATTTTTTAAAAATAAAATTAATTTTTTTTTGGGGTGGGGTGGGGGGTAGGGGTGAGATGAGGTAAAAAAAATAAAAATTTGAAATTAAAAATATTTTTTAAAAACAAACTTAATTTTTTTTTTGAGGGGTGGGGGGGCTGATGGGGGGTCGCTGGTAGGGGTGGGGTGAAAAAATAAAAAATAAAAATTGGAAATATTTTTTAAAAATAAATTTTAATTTTTTTTTTTTTTGGGAGGGGGGTAGGGGTG
>JAJONR010005900.1:0-61060 GCA_029582245.1 Solanum etuberosum | reverse complement strand
CAGGGTAAAAGAATAAAAAATTGAAATTAGAAATATCTTTTAAAAATGACTTTTAATTTTTTTATGTTTTTTGGGGTAGGGGTGAGGGTGGGTAAAAAATAAAAAATTGAAGTTAAAAATAGTTTTTAAAAATAAGTTTTAAATTATTATTTTTTTGGGGTGGTTTGAGGGTAGGGACAAAATAAATTGATTTTTTCAACAACAAAAATTGTAATTTGAAGTTGGAAGAGAGTTTTGGAAAATGTTTTCCTTAATTTTTGAAGAGAAGTCATTTTTCTTAAATTTGAGGAAAATGAGTTGATTTGAAAAATATTTTTCAAAATATTTAATCCAACCAAACGTGAGAAAATTAGAAAATACCAAACGCACCCTAAATGTCTGGCTGCGGACAACTCTTTTCGCCTCCAAGCCTTTTTCGTCAACTTGACAACTTTTCTTCTGTGCCAAATTGCAGTAAAATATTTTTATTTACTTTTCAAAAAAGAGAATACTTTCCTATTTCAAATTACTTTTCGTGTTTCTCTCTTTACCTGTTTTATAAATAAAAAAATTAGCTAGAAGTAGATCTTATCCTTATTTATATTTGAGATATATTTTTATTTTTCATTAAATATTTACTTTATAATTGATTTGTTATAGTCTTCAAGAACATTTACGGCTAATGATAAATAAAAAGAAATAATTATTTTTATATCAACTTTCTAATAAATAATTTGAGATAACTATTTTTAAAAATTACCATAAATAATTTAAGCCAAAGAGAGTATAATACTATCCGTGATTAGAATAGAATGCAGTTATTCACCAGTTCAAAAAAATATTTTATCAATGATGTGTTTTGGACAATTAATTGGTGAATGATCTTTAACGAGCTTGAGAAATGATTTGAACAGAGGGTATCTTTTTACATATAATTTATAGAGGATTTGCTATGTTACTAATTACTTTATCTATTCTTCTATAAAAATGAACAAAATCTTAATTCCGAATTCCTGGTAGCACTCTATTCAGCAAGCGTGTTTCTTTCTTCAACAGGTTTGACGAATCACATCAGAAAGAGAACTGCAATTCTAGTAAGTAACTTAACAACAATTAGTAGTTCGTCTAAGTCGAGAAAAAAAAAAAAGGGACAACAATTTACAAGTTACTCAATTCTGTAGAACGATCATTTTCATGAATATTCATTTATTTTGTTTATATAATATAGAAACAAATAAGACAACTTCAATTGATTTCTGGATATAAATAATAATTCTTAATTAGTTTCGCACTCTCACTGGAGAGAGCAGTGACAACATTAAGTTGTCTTAATAATTGGTAAGACACTTTTGTATGATGGATTAACCTTATTTGAGTGAGAAGAGTTCATCTTCTACTGCCTTCTGTTTGATCTGAATATTCCTCTCAACCCCAGCAAGAGCAGTATAAGCCCAAGATAGTCATAGTCATAAGCCAATCTGACAAACTCCATCTTGAAATTATTCCATGGAGGATACCTTGATTCCAACTCAATTAATAAGCTCCTATGTAGAACTGCTTTTTCATGACTGAATGTGTCAAAAGAGAACTTCCCATGGTAACGTCCATAGCCACTCTGACCAACGCCTCCAAATGGTAATGTATCACATATAAACTGAAATTGCAATATTATGACAAGTAAATTAAAAATCTCCTTTTTTTTCTGCTTATATTTAGCTGAGGGAATGATTATACATTTGAAAGAGGAGGTGGATCCTCATACCTGAATCATAGCATCATTAAAAGTCAGACTTCCGGAAGATGTTTCCTGCAAGATTTTCTCCTTCAACAAATCATTCTTGGTAAATGCATATATTGCAAGAGGTTTTGGCCTTGAGTTTATGAACTGAATGCTTTCTTCGATATTGTTTAGCTGTTAAAAGAACCACTTTCTTGTCAAGACATTTTCTTGAAAGAGATTCTCTGATGAAGTGAATCGAGAGTGAAGTCCTTTTACTCCAATTGGAAGCATAGATCAACGTTTCTCAAGTAAAACATAGCAATGAATTTTCTTGAAAATCAGTTTGCTCTTACTGTGATGATTGGAAGCAATGGGCCAAATATTTCTTCGGTCATGATATCAGCATCAAGTGGAGGATTCAACAAGATTGTTGGTTCAATGACCCTAAAAGATACATCAAATAGAATGAGGAACGGGGTATTATGTAAGTAATAGTAGAATAGGATATAGGATACTGGGGTTACATAATTTCCTCATCTACTGAGCCTCCATAAACAACAGATGCTGCAACTTTTGGATCTTTCAGAAGATTGTGTACTCTATCAAAGTGGTGCTTGTTCACTATTCTGGCCAGATTTCCCAAAGTTTTCAAGTTTTCACCATAAAATGTCTTGATGATTTTCTCCAATAGTTCAATCTGAAATACCAGAAACTATAACATAAATAGGTGGCTACACTATCTGCCTCAAAAAGACAAATAGAATAAAACTTTTACTGAGAAAGAAGAGGGAAAAGATAAAAATAACAACTCATGCTGCCATTAATACCAGAACTGGAGCAAATTGTGTTTCCACAAGCACATAATCGATTCCTATGCATGCTTGTCCATTGCATGGTCCCCACTTGCCCCCCGCTATCCTCTTGACAGCCACCTTAAAACCAACATCATACTGTGAGCAAAATGTGAATACGGCTTGAACAAATTATATACTCTACTCCACATCATAACGCAACCCGAAATTTTTGGTGAAATATCCTATGACAAAAGTATCCAATTGTACTCAAAGCTATATGTCGATTTCCTTTCATTTGCCACAAATAAAGTTGTCCCGTATGGGAGATGTTTTATCCCTTAAAGTTTATCGCTTAACTTTCTTTTTAGATGAAACATGAAGTAATCATTATTATGTTAAGAGGATTTTTAACCATTGGGAACCTGTATATCAGAGGAATTAGATAGCTTGTCCAAGATGGTAGGACATTTTCCACCCAGCTCTAGAGTTACAGGTGTTAAGTGCTTCGCAGCTGCTGACATTATGAGGCGGCCAACTCGTGGACTACCTGCAAAACAGTAAGCCAGAATTACATCATCAACACAAGTGGCTGTTCATAACTAACAACTCTTTCTTCTAGGTCATTCCTTAATTATTCTTATTGCTGAATTCCCTTCTGCAAAATGCTCCTCCCAAACATGAGAGAGATCATAGGAAACAAAATGGCTAGGTTATACCTGTAAAAAATATCTTATCCCATTTTAGCTGCAGTAGTTGTTCTGATACATCTTGTCCACCTTCAACAACTTTAATAGCTTCTGGATCCAAGTAACGAGGTATTGTATTGGCCAGAAAGGAGGAGCATTTTGGTGCTAGCTCTGAAGGTTTGAGGACAATTGTGTTTCCAGCTGAAAGTGCTCCAATCACTGGGTCTAAACCTAGGGCTGCAGATGAAATAACAAACTAATAAACACAAAGCAACAGTTGTGGACAACCAGCTAAGAACATAAAATCCACATTAGTTTGGCTACTGACAGTCATTTTGTTCAAGGAAGTAGTTTGATTCTAGGATGGTCAACATTTCTCTGCAACTAGAAAAGAAGAGATGGGACAGTTGCAGTATTAGTCAAGAAGATTTTACTCACAGATGGGAAAATTCCAGGACACAAATATTAGCACTACTCCCAGTGGCTCTGATACTACTGCTCCTCTTGCAGGAAAGAGAACTAATGGTAGTGGGGCCTGCTCATATTGCATCATTAGTGGCTGCTCAACACCTTAGTTTATAAGTTATAGATAAACACAAAATAGCTGTCAAATGACTGAGCAACATGAATGAAAGAACAATTTTAACTTTCACTTGCTGGTTAGATGACCAAGAAGCAAGTAAACATAAGAGATATTTACCAGCTTTCACACACAGAGAGTAAGAGCACTTTGATGTCTCAATAAGGTCATAGTATCACAAGGTTTTCTTCACTGTTACTTCGGGGTTGATTGCTACTGAACAATTCATTTGAACTGCAGATTGTTTTATATACTATTTGCTGTAACACTTTTTTGGAGGATGTGATGCAGCTCATGTTGCTACTACTTAACATACTAATTAGTAACAGAACAGAACAATTTTAATCTGTTCCATTCTAAGTCTATTTCAACCTTATCAAAGTTCTACTGGCCTGTTTGTATCTGTAAGGACTGTTTTGGACAGCAAAACATCTTGGACAATTCACCAATAAGACAATACATAGTAATCTTAATTCTTAACAAGGGCGGTTGTAAAAATGAATATACTTGTTTCTACCATAGTTAACATACTTATTCAAGAAAGAAAAGAGAGGAGCTGTTACAGACAACATTCAGAATGTGTTACTTCGTTAAGGATAATTTCAACAAAGATGTTCTTTTGATAACTAATTTCAACGAAGATGTTTGCCAAAGAATGCTTGAACAGTTGAGGATGATTTTATTTATTTCTCAAGGGGAAGGGGGGGTAAGAATTACAAACCTTTTGAGGGGCCATCCACTTCTCAACACAGCGCAAAGCATTGGTAGCTGATTTCCTCACCACACCAACCTGGAATGAGTGAGAAACCAATCCCTTGGTCATGCATTCGATCACAAAATACACCCATTTTTATTGTTTAATTCATTTTGATCAAATATGAATTTCAAGTGTATAAGCCATTTCTCTGACGTGATAGGTTGATCATTCCAGCAGTAAATTTTGGTCCTACTCCTGAGGCAGGATGAGTCATCTCAGCATGTGCAAATCAGAAGACAGACAATGTCCCGGGACGCCTTCCCTGAATAGCGTGCCTACCATTGATCAGGCACGTCCCGCCTAATTATACCTGTCTGCTCCACATCTTCCACTTCCGATTAACTCCAGCACAACCGCTAGTCCGCTACTGCTCCATGCTTCTCAATGGATTCCGAGATTCTTGCAACCATCTCCCACAAATCAAGAGGCCGTTTCCTACTGATCAGGGATCGTTTTCAATCCCTACCTATTGGACCCTACGGGTCCTCATATAAAAGGGGATCCTCAGATTCTTACCCAGCTATACTCTATCGCTCACTTACACTTTTGCTCTTAGCTCAGCTGTTGCTACCACTTTTATCAACGCCTCTATGCTCAACTCGTTTGGAAGCTTACAAAAGACCACCAATAAGATCTATCCAGCATTTACTCTCTACTTTGTTCCACAACTTTTTTCACGATTAGCTTTCTATTGAACCTCCTAGTGCGCTGTTCTTCGTAATTGTAGGTTTTTAAAGCATCCACATATCACATCCAACGAATACAACTTCCAATTTTGATAAACAGTGCTACGTATATTACTGAAGCAGAAATTTGCTTTATAACTAATATGAAAATTAACAGTGTACGAAACTAAAGCACCTGATGCATAACTCAGTTTAAAAACCAAAAATGGAGAAATTAGGTACTCACTTCATCACGATAAGATTCAACGGGGTGCTTTCCGAGATCCTGTTTAAGTGCTTCAAAGATCTCCTCTTCATTTTCATCAAGGAGTTTGAGAATTGCTTGAAGCTGTGCTTTCCTCCATGCAACACTTCTGGTTCTTCCACTCCTGAATGTTGTTCTCGGTTCACCTAACACATCCTCCTTAACTCCATTCATGGCTTCAATTTTACTACTCCAATAACACTCTTCTTCCCCCAAATCAAACTTGAATACTAAGCCCTATTACACACTCTTCCACATGCTCTGTTCCTTTCTCCCATTAAATTTTGCTTTTGCTGTTGCTATCAAATACTTTTATCTTGCAAGTATTAAATGTTGCGTTTCCCTATATAATTCACGTGGCGATTGCTCAGGCCTTGATTCCAACTCATTTGGGTAATAATTCAATGCTGCTTTAGGATGATATAAATACTATATACGACAAATTTTCAAAAAATTATCAACCAAAACTATACTATTGTGAATAATTACAACAAAATAGAAGATATATTTTCAATTAATAAGATGCTACACCTATGGACCCAGAAAGATAAGTGCCGTTAAGACATGATTTTGAAATTATTAATTTCATTTGTTTAAATATTTATTTGGACATATAATTTTGATCTCAAAAATGTAAACATGGAAATTTTATAATTTCTAAAAATTATTAAAATTCTTCTAGGTCTTATGATCTTATTAAATAATATATTACTACAAAACCTTTCTAAAACTTATACTCCCTCTATTTTAATTTATTTGACTAGTTTTAATTTTTGCACAAAGTTTTAAAAAAGTTTTTTAAAAAATTGAATCTTGTTATTTTAGAATATTCTTTAATTTTGTAGTTTTACATATTTCAAGTAGAAAAATAGATTTACTGAATGGTAAGAAAAAAAGTTTTTTTTTTTTGAAATATACAAAAAAATAAACTAAGATAAATAAATTAAAACCAAAAAAACTTGAACAGGAGTTTATAATCCTCACACATAATAAAGACATTTTCTTTGCATCATACATGTATTTTCAATCACAAGATCGAAAAATGATACAACATTATTACGTTGATTCGATTATTTGTCATGTCAAAAACTATATTATTATGTTCCTATTTCATGAATATTTAATTATTTTTTACATATTCTTGCAAAAGTTAAAAATAAAAATACAACACTACAAAAGTTATAACAAGGGTCACATGCGTGTCAATATCATAATAATTCATGCATTGTTTTAGAGTTTTGAATTATTTTTCAAGCTTCTAAAGTTCATCGGATAAATTAGGAAGTAGAATAGATTGGATAATTACCTTTGCAATAAATAATATTTTGTATTAAATATAAATTTATGAGTTGAATTATTATTTTTTATTTGAAAAAAAATAGAATCACAGATTGAAATTATTACCTTGCAATAAATGATTTTTTTTCTTTATATTTGGCAGATTACATTTTCTTCTTTGAACTAAGCAAATAACTTGAATACTCCCTCCCTCCCCCTCTCTCTATCATATATTATTTATCTTTCTTTTTTCATATGTTCTTTAAAAAAATATCAAAGCATATTTTTATTAATTTATCTTTTATTTATTTTTAATACTTATGTATTTTATTCATCAATATCAAGATTAACACTAAATGAATTTCTTTCAAATTTTTTTTAATAAACTAAGGATAATTCAAAAATAAATAAATTAATCTTATCTTAATTTTATAAATGAATAAATAACTTGAAATAAATATTATAATGAGTTGGTAAATACTCCCTCTTAGGGTGTTCATGGTTTGGATAAAAATCGATCCAAATCGTATAACAGAACCAAACTGATTAAATAAATCGTTTTTATTTGGGTTTGGTTTGGTTTTAGATTTTTAAAAACCGATAGTATTTGGGTTGGTTATGATTTTGTTCGAAAAAAATCGAAGAAATAACCGAACTGAACCGACAAATTATATAAATATATTTTATTATCATACATACATATAATATATTATTTTTATAAACGATTTGAAAGATCTTATATATGTTTTCATCAAAAATTATTTACAATTTACTTACAAAAGCAAAAATGTCCAAGGTGAGAACATTTATCTTATTGGTTTTATGTGTATGAGTGTCTATGGCAATTCTTTGTTGGATTGAAAATGTCATTGTCTCTTCCTTCTAGGTCAAAATAATGAATTTTGAAACTTTATTCACAGTAAATTCGATGATCGAAAGTTATATAATGACAATCATTCTAACTATTTTTCATTTTGAGATTGTTGTCACTTTTTTCACGTTTTGAATGAATTACTTCTTTTATTTTTGTCAGGTTAATAATCGAATAACTGAACCAAACCGAACCAGAATCGATACAACCAAACCGATAAATATATATTATATTTTGTTTGGTTTGATTTTGATAATTTTAAAACCGATTAAGTTGGTTTGGTTTTTGTTTTGACCAATAACTGATCCAAACCGAACCATGAACACCCCTACTCCCTCTGTCCAACAATAGTTGTCCACTATTGACTTGACACACTCCTTAAGAAACAATAAATAATAGGAGTAATATTACTATATTATCTTTTGACTTAATTTAATTTAATTTTTTGAAAAGTGTGTTAGATGATAAATAATATTTAATAGCAAAGGTAAAATAGATACAAAAATAAATTATCTCTTGATTTTCTAAATTAAACAAGTATTATTGAATAATTATTGAACGGAGGGAGTAATATGAAACGGAAGTAGCACTTTTTAAGTTTAATTTTTCAGACTGCGAAGTATAAATATTCACGAACAAAAAGAACGAGACACGGTTTGTTTCGCAGAGAACGGGTAAAAGTATTAATAGGAAGATCAAAATCCGACGTGGACAACAAAAATGGCTGCCACGTTTCTTCTGAAGTTCTGATAGGTGATGGGCCTCTTCAGCAATTATTAGTCCCACTTATATTCAAGACAAGAAGTCGTAATATTGAATGCTTTAAACTAACTTGCTTGCTCAAATTTAAAACTATCATAATTGTAATTAATACTAACACCGGTAAGAAGAAATTAGTTGTTTGGTCGAATTTAATGATCTTTTCGCTTTTTTATTTTCTTTTCCTTTGTATTATTATTTAAATTAGTAGTATTTATTAGTTTAATTGAGGAAATTTCTTAAAATCTTATAGTCTTTTTAAGGTAAAGATATATTCTCGATGCTACATTTTAAGTGTCTTTTAATCCTTTTTTAAATTTGATCCGTATTCAATGTATCGTTTCAAGAAATCAAAATCATTACAATATTTTCTTTTTCCTTGTGTTTTAATATTTTTTGAACTGAAAGTCTATTCAAAATATCACTTTTATCCTATAAAAGGTAATAATAAGATTTATGTATATTCAATTCTTCCAATTATTCTATGTACTTGTGAATTTAGATTAACTATGTTATTATTGCACATCTATGCTCTTATAAATAAAACACCTATAGCTGTGAGTGATTTTTTGTGAGAAAAATCCCTAGTTGAGTGACTTTTGAGGTAAAAATTAAAGTTGAGTGACTTTTTGTGAAAATATTTCATAGTTAAGTGTCTTTTGAATTAAAATCAAAATTGAGTAATTTTCTGTGAATTTTTTTTATAGTTAAGTGACTATCTGAGATATTATCTCATTCACTTGAATAAACAATGTTTCAATGGTATTAACATTTTATAGTAGTTTTAAATAATCCAAACATATATAAAAAAAAATATACTTTATGAATTGATATTTGAATAATTTAAATTCAGACACACATTAAATGGAAAGAAATCGGACATACTTAATAATATTTCCATTGCGTACATCTTCAAATTATTATATCCTTATTTATATTTGAAGATATAATATCCTAGCATTGAATTTTTATATGTTATTTTTTTCATAACTGAGGTTTTTCTAGTCTTTACCAGTAACAAGTATTATTAAGCGTAATTGAACTTCTAATTAAATTTGTCTTAAATTTCTAAAAATCATGATAAATTATTTGAGATGAATATAACTTGATCTAAGTTCCTGATAAGCTAACAATCTTAGTTGTTGTGAGTTTGCATGTCATTCATTACTTATGACTTAATTATTACCGTAAAGTGTGAACTGAATAATGTCTAGGGACATTAATATTTCTTGTAATAAATGAATATTTGATATGTCTTGAGTTAATTATACTGACCTTGATTAAAAAATGCCACGAAGTTCATGTAATTGAAGAGTTTGAGGTTGTATCATATATATATATACATAAATTAAGTGTTCAGGTTAATTTCATGTATTTCAATTAATAAGTCTATTGGTTATTTTTTATTAATATAAGTATCGATCCGACAATCTCGTTTATTAAATTATTTATACTAATTTTGGCTTATTTTTTATTTTACTGAAATTTGAACCTAAAACATAAGACTTGAACCTTGAGTGCAACTACTTATGATTTATGAAATATGGCACTATTAGCGGCAAGGGTCAAGGGTGCCGATTAATCACTTCACTAATAATTTTGTGCTATTTTATAGAATTAAAAATGCAACATTGTTTTGTTTCGTTTGCCTAATTTGTATGCCTAACTAATACATTAGCATTCAAAATTCTCTTATTCATGTATTGGTTCTCTAGCACTTCTAAAGCATCAAGAACTAAAACTTTAGGGGACTACGGTAAATTTATATGTGACATATGAGAAGAATCCACATCGATAAGTTACTCTTTTAAGACAATTTCCCCCTCTCTAACGTTAATTTTTAAGTCGATTCAAAATCTAATTTTACTTGATAATTGGACCCTTCGAATGTGGTCCCCCTAAGGAGTTGTTTGGTAGAGTATATAAGAATAATGCTAAATAGAATGTATTAGTAATGCTTGCATTAATATACATAGATTATTTCTTATACATTGTTTGGTTTGATGTATTAAAAATAACATTTATTGCATAAAAAAATATTTATTTATAAAATACCCTTCACGATTATGGTGAGAAAAAATATAAAAAACCTTTTGAGGGACAATGAAATATACAACCTTACTTTTTTAAATAAGTAAAAAATAAAATATACATGATTGGAAAAAAGGATACGTGGATGGGGAGATGATGAATAGAAAAAGAAGATACAAAACAGAATTTACAACCTTACTTTTTAAAATAAGTAAAAAAAATATTTAAACGCCTTAGGTAATGGTGAATAGGGAGTTGTCCTGGTCAAAGAAGCCGACATCACACGTTAAACAGTAATGATCATGAAAGCCAGAGAGACTTTCACAAAATAGGCAAAAGCTTATAGTAGTGCAGTTACTACACTTCAATCTTTCTTTTCCCGATATAGTTTCTCTACTAACCCACCCATCTCTCTTCCACTTTTTCCTCTCTTTAACTTCATCATCAATGAACATGTGCCTTGTTTCATCATCAGATTCACCTCCATTACAACAATTTCTACTTCCTCCACAATGGGTCGTGGAAAAATTGAGATCAAGAAGATTGAAAACTCGACAAACAGGCAGGTCACTTACTCCAAGAGAAGAAATGGTATTTTCAAGAAAGCTAAAGAACTTACTGTTCTTTGTGACGCTAAGATCTCTCTCATCATGCTATCAAGCACCAGGAAATATCATGAGTTCACAAGCCCAAACACTACGTATGTTATGTTCTCAAACACACACAAAAAAATACTTTATTGGAAAAAAAAGAGGTTTAATTTTTTTTTTCTATCAGGACAAAAAAGATGATTGATCAGTATCAGAGTGCACTTGGAGTTGATATTTGGAGCACTCACTACGAGGTATAATTTCTTAAATTCATATTTTTTTTTCTTTCAATTTTGTGGTTTAACGTTGATTTAGTATACTCTTACCCTAGAAATTGAAATCAATTTATATTTTGAATGTATGTGTGCAGAAAATGCAAGAAAACTTGAAGAGATTGAAAGAGATCAATAACAAGCTAAGAAGAGAGATAAGGTAATATTAGGATCATTATTTCGTTTTCGTTACTGTTCTTTCATTGCTGTTACTTCACCCATATTTGTATTCCCTTTTTCAAAACTATTTGAAAATGCTTTATCCTTAAGAGTTAGGTCTAAGATATGCGTACACTCTATCCTTCCCAAGACCCTACGGATGAGATTACATTGAATATGTCACAATTTTTAACTTTTTAATTTGAGCAATTGAAGGATGGTTAATGAGTTTTATCATGTGATCAGTTTTTCTTTATTTTTTTGGTATGTGTAATCAAGCAATGATAATGAAATGGCTGATGTTAGTGTCTGTTGATAGGCAGAGAACAGGGGAAGACATGAGCGGACTCAATTTGCAGGAACTGTGCCATTTGCAGGAGAACATCACTGAATCTGTAGCTGAGATTCGTGAAAGAAAGGTTACCTTACTCTTTACATTTTTGGGGTTATGTTAATCTAGATTAAATTTTATCCATTTCTGAAGCTAAAAGGACCTAAATTAAGTACTCAGGATATCTGAAATAGTGTATATTAAATGTTAGGCAAAGTTCACTTTATTTTGAGTCTCGAGAACAGAAAAGTGTTCAACATTTATTTGAAGTATAGGCAACGAATCTTTTCAGCTTGGACCAATTTAATTTAACATTAGTGAATACAACATTGCCATTTTAATAGTTCATCAAGCTGGTCTGGTTCTACTTGCCAAAAATGTCAAAACATTTTGTGACAGGTGCAGCTTTGAGCATTCAAGGTTAGACTCAAGGTTATTTGTAATACGTTTAGGTCTCCATACCCAACCAGGAGTGTCTGGGTATCTAAATATGCATTTATAAAATTCATGACCACTTCTATCACAGAAATGATATGTTTGAAAGAATTGCTACTCAGTGACTAATTGATAAGTCGATTTGCCTAAATTAGGTTTGTCACTCTTAGAATTCATTTCAGTTGACTAACCTGAGCTAGTCGAGTAATCTATCTTCGTATTATTAGTGACAGAGTGATATGTAGACCTACTAGAGGCAGGTTTGTCACTGGCAAGATTTTTACTGGTTAACTTCATATCATGATTCGATTGGTTAGATCTGATAGAGCTATGACCGAAGGATTTGCGCATGCTATTAAGTTGCATTTGCAATTCCTGAAGAAAATTCTTTTCTATTCCACATACTTCCATAATTTTTCCAACTCTTTCTTTCCAAGAATAAGTGTAGAGCTTTCACATGCAGCCGTTGAGTAAGTCTTCATAGTCTTCAATTGAACTTGATTAGCTTCTAGAGTTTTGGCGAGAAATATGTGCTTCGGTACTGGTTTCCATAGAGGTCATTTGATTACTGCCTTGAGATCTTGAGCTTTAATAAGTGCAGAATCTTCTTATTTAATTTTGCTCACTCTATATGATTCCTTCTTTAACAGATGTTGATTGAGTTCTTCCCATACAGGTATATTAGCATATAGCTATTTTACTTGACTTCCCTTCATATGCTTCTATGTGTTAAGCTGCGTAATCCTGCATACATAGAAAGCACTTACATTAAGCTTGTCATCATTAAAACTAAACCCAACTGTAGAAACTTTAAAACAGAAGGAACCAATGCTTCAACCCCTTGATTAGCAGCAGCATTAGTGTCCACAACAATTTTTGGAACCTCTCCAACATCATAATCACAACACACTTCAAATACCTTCTCCATAAGCCATGTAGCTAATTTATGCCACACAATGCGTGAGACACTTGATCTTTCAAACATAGCCCTCTGCTCAACCCTCAATCTCCACAAGCCCAAATCGTTGGGCTTTCACTCAACAATAGCAACTCGTGCACCAAAACATTCACTAAGCTTAACAAGCCTTTTAAAACGGTTGGCGACACTACAACTACGTTGAGGCCCAATTCTAGTTGTGTTGAAGCAGTATGACATTGCATCATAAGAAAGTTCATTTAGAAGGTTAATGGCTGTGTTAGTCCGAGGATGATACCATTAGGGCCTGTTGAAGAGGCTTAGTGCAATCTCGAAAATGGTCTCCGTCTATGTAAGTGGTAGCTATGGGAGTGAGAGTGTGCTTTCTTCTGTACCTGGATGGCCTTTCATTGCTATAATTGTTTGTCTTGCTACAAGATTTTGCTCCCCCATTTTGAATCAGTACTTGGTAGAGAAGACCATTGAAACGAAAAGAATAATACAGTAGTAATATTTTGGTAACTCATTCATGTAATTGATCATATGATAGGTCGATCAAACTACATTTTAGTGTTCTTTTTTTGTGTTTTACATCGTCAGAAAATAAAATTAGAGTTAGTTTTCCACATGTATTATTTACGTACTTAACTATAAGAGTCTCTATGATTTCCTACAGTACCACGTGATCAATAATCAAACAGTCACCTGCAAGAAGAAGGTAAGTTTTTCATTGTTATTCTACTTGTTAATATTTTATATGAATTCCTTTCTTTTCATTTTGCCTGGGACATATTACAAAGTGCAATGGGTTCTTCTATATGACAAAAATAGGTGAGGAACTTAGAAGAGCAACATGGAAACCTCGTACTTGACTTGGTAAGTATCTCTCTATAAGTTCAGTTCATATGTTGATTTATTTGTTTTTGGTTGATTAATGGGATTGTTTAGTAACACAAAGTTACGTAATTGCTTTATCAAAGGAAGCAAAATATGAAGATCCAAAGTATGGTGTAGTGGAAAATGAGGGGCATTACAACTCTGCAGTGGCATTTGCGAATGGAGTACACAACCTTTATGCTTTTCGCCTACAACCATTGCACCCCAATCTTCAAAATGAAGAAGGATTTGGTTCTCGTGATCTACGTCTCTCCTGAAGATATCAATTTGCAGCAATGACGTTAAACCTTAAATGCTGAGTTACTTATTCGAATCAACTTCCCAAATTATATCTTATTACTAAAAAAGTTAAATATTGCAAGCTGCAAACACTACTACTTTATCTAATTAATTTGGTTTTGCTTTGAGTCTGGATTTGGTTCCCCTCCTATTTATTGTATTAAGCACTTTATTATTCTAGGTGTTTCAACTCCTATTATATGAATGCCTTGAACGTATGTTCAATTAATCAATTTTCCTTTTCGACTTGATTGTTAGCTGTCCATACCCCACTAGGTTCTTTTTAGAATGTTATGCGATATGTGTGTCTTCATTTGTGAATCTAGTTCTTAATATTTTGTCATCAACGGAGCTAAGCTGTTAAATTTAACTTAAGATCTATATAGTTCTACTTAGGTCATTCTGAATTATCTGATTCATCAATTTTTTTCCCTGTACTTGTTATCTTAGATCTACCACATAGATTACATGTTAAAAATGTATGTATTTGGTAGCTGTATCCAATTGTAACGATGCACTTATAAGCTTCGTATATCATCAAGAGTTGTTTTAATTAGCAGCTGGAAATAAGCTTAATTTGGACTGATAAATATGGTGCATCCACATTTTTTGTTCTTAGGAAAAAATTTAAAGAGGATTTTGCAGGGATAAAGGTATCAACAATACAACTTTCGTTTGAACTGGCATAGTCAAATAATTCCCCGAATATGCTTTTGCTTAGATCCGTTTGGCACTTTGGATGCTATTACGAAATTGTGTGGTTAAAGATTTATCATCTATTATACATACATGCATAAAAAAGTATTATTTTTCCTTATTACCTGACCTTCAGCCGTTGTTAGGAAGTCGACAAATAGTTAGGGAATTGTATTTTTTAGATTTTGTTTAAGAAGAATTAATTTTAGAAATAGTTGTGTTTGAAAGTTGTTTTAAATTTTTTATGAGTTATAATTTTCATTTAAAATTTTGAAAAATATATAACAGAGTTTGAATTTTTTTTAACAGATCGATTGGACATCTTTATTTACTACTAAATTTATTTTCATTCAGCTGAAAATTAAATGAAATCTGAATATTACAATACTTAAGTTCTCTCAATGAGGCCTAATGGAAATATTTCATAATTGGAATGGTAATACCAAGTTTGTATTACAATAGTTGATTACTTTTTTATTATTGTTTTTTTAGATCTTTCTTATAATCTCTAAATTAATTGAAATGAAGAAGAAATTCGAAACTTAATAATTTGAGTATTTGAAAATGTTATTTTTGAAATTGTTTTAGACAGGTATATTCTTGGAAAAAAATTTAAAGTCATGCTAATGAGAATTCCAAAACCTCAAAACAGGTATAACCCAACTTTTAAAAACTTGAAAATAATTAAAGATCAGATTCTTAAGATCTAATTAAATTTATTGACTGAATATTTGAAAATAAAATTTTAATTTTTTTGACCAATATAAGTTTGGAAAATTGAAAATCTAGCAAAAAGAAGGGACGTTAAAGTATTACGGTAACGGGGAAAGGAAAAATCAGTATTCCGTGAAGCATGTTACCCACGCCGTGACAACGCTTCACAGCAAAAAAATAGAAGCTATAAAAACATTTCCCAATCCGCATAATGTCACTCTGTCACCCAAAGTAGCGATTCCGAACCATCACCGTGAGTTTAATATTCCCCAATCCACTTCCAGAAATCAGTTTTCTCGCTCTCTCTAATCAGAATTGAGAATGATATAGCTTCCGGTCATGGAATCAACCTGAATTTTAGGGTTTACAAGTCGGAGATGGCAACTTCTGCTCCACTTCCTGTTTCATGGATTCCCGAAGACGACCTCCTTCTAAAGAACGCCATTGAGGTTACAGTTTTTCTCAACTCGTTTTTTTTTTTCCGCCTAAATTTCTGATCGTTCTGTTTATCCGGTTTGTTGTATCTCCATTTGGCACGTTTGTGTTAATGTTTCTTAAATTTTTCAGTGTTTAAAACACCTCAATCTATTTTAACATTGGAAAATTAAGTTGATAGGATGATATAGGGATACGAAGGCTTTTTTTAGATAGTTTAGGTAGATAATTTGCCGGAAATGCGAGGTACACAGACTGACAAAAACTCATGCTCTTAAAAAAATTTGCTGAAATTGTGGTTAAAGAGGAGAATACTGGGTTTTAACAAATCAATGCGAGAGATTCCGCGAATTTTAGGTGTTTTTTGCTCTAGCAGTTGCTTATTACGTGATTGGATGTTTTAGCTGCAAGCAGACTGGGAGTGTGAGATGTGTGTTGGACAAAATGATCTAGTTCTTTTGTATATTTATAGATCATGTGATTGTAGATACTTGTAGAAAGACATTTGTGCATCATTGTTGTTAATAGCTAAACAGTGATTGCTATAGGTACTCCAGTTCTTCGATTTGATGATGTTGAGCCTCGTTGTGCCTCTTCACTGTTTTACTAGGAACTAGCAGTTTTTCAATTTGTACACTGAAGGCTAGCTTTGGAAAATTTTTAGTTCGTCTCTCTGTGAATCGGATCTTCTTTCTATATTCTTTTAATTTCCATCTAGCCACAATTAATTTCTTTCTATCTTTACCTTGGCTCACATATCAAAAAAATAAATAAAAAATGGCTGTCTGCTGGTTGGCTAGTTCATAGAAATACTTCAGTTATTTTCTTTGAAGTAATGTCTGTCTCTTATCTTTTCACCGTCTACTGTTGTCTTGAACATCATTACTCAACATCTAATTTTTATTATTAGCACTCTAAGTTGCTTTATAGCTTAGTCTTATCAACAAGACTGAATAAATGCACGGCTAGCTTAGTTAACATACGAAGAGCGAAATCGAGGTGAGATTAGACAGGAATGCGGTACCTAAATACAAACAATTCAGTATTTAGGTTGTTGTTCCCAGAGAATGAAATGATGATGAATATGTTACACAGAATCAAAATATGATGGTTCAACTTGGGTGTCATGTGATAGCAGATGCCTACCACAGTGAAAAGTAGGTTTAGAACAGTCATAAGACCAACAATTTTATATGGGAGGAATGGTGAACTGTTGAACTTCAACACGTCTCAAAATGTTGCGCAGAGATGCGGATGCTAAGATGGATGTGTGATTATACAGGCCTAGACAATATTAGAAATGACCACATTCGCGAGAAAATAGTAGCACAATTCGAGTATAAAATGAGAGGTCACTAGAGATGGTTTGGTCATGCCTTGCGTCGACTTCAAGATGCACCGGTCCATTAGGTATGAAACCATGATGCTTGAACGTGTTAAAAAGGGATGAGATAGATTTAACATCACTTGGCAGGAAGTTGTCTGGAAGGACTTATAATCTCTTGGTATTCATGCAGATTTAGCGAAATATATGGCACAATAGAAGGAAATAATCTATATAAACGATACCTATTAGTTGAGAATATGTTCTAGTCATGTTAGCACTTTACTTTGCACCCTATGCCTTTCTAGAAGTTGTTTAGTGTTCCAAAGATTTATGCATCAGTAAAAAATATAACAAACTTTTATTACTTTTTATCTTATTATTATTTTGTATAATATTTGCCGGAGATGAGTTTATATGAAGTAACATGGTCACTGAGGGTTCTTATAAGTCAACCCAACTTGCTTTGGATCGAGTCATAACTGTTGTTGTAGTTGTTTTTTAAAGAAACTTTCTCAGTTTTCCTTGTATGCTGCAGGCTGGTGCATCCTTAGAAGCACTTGCTAAAGGAGCAGTACGATTTTCTCGCAAATTCACATTGCAAGAACTGCAGGATCGTTGGCATTCGCTTTTGTATGATTCAGATGTTGCAGCTCCAGCTTCTGCTCGCATGGTTGAGCTTGAACATTCAGGGATCAATCCATTGTCGAAGTTTAACAGATCTGAAAATCTTAAAGGAAGCAAAGATGTTGCTGGAAAGAGGAAAGCGAATAGCATTCGTAGACGATACTATACGATGCGGAAAAAATTTCGAAGTGAATTTTTCAACTCCGCGGATCTAGGCTTTCTGGATGAGCCAAATCTACATGATTGCAATGGACATGGAACTGATTTTAGGCAGGATGTCAGAATTGAAGCTCAGGCTCGTGATGGGAATTGTATGCTTGGGGATTGTATCTCTGATGACCTTGGGCTTCAAGAATCAGATCTTGATATCTTGCGCAATGCTTTCCCAGAAGCACTTGGAGACATGCCCGTCTCCCCTGCCATCGCTAATTCTCATATAGCCTACAATAGTAGGTGTTCAATCTCAGTAGACGATAATGGTCCAGATGCAATTCTAAGAGAAAGTAGGTTTCTGGAGGGGCTTTCTACTTCATTAAGAGAAGAGAGGAATTCTTTTCAGCCTGATATGGAAGATAGAGAAATTACGGATGTTCTTAAAGATAATTCCATTGACTTTGAAAAGTGCTCGGCTGTTAAGAGGCCTCGCTTATCACAGTTATCTCCTGAGAGAAAGATCTTCAGTAGTCCTGAAGGAAAACAGTTGTCCACCTTCCATTCAAGGAGTGATAACCATCAAAATATCTGTAGTGGTCCTTGTGGATTCGGAAGTAGACAGCATTCTCGCTCCCCAAAATCAGGTGAGAACTCTTTATTTCATACACTGGAATTTCCATCTGTTTAGTCTATTCTCCTCCTTTGGAACAGAGTGGAAAATATAGCAGTATGAGTCTTGGAGATATGCAGTAAGCCATTAACAAGGGCATATCCTGATGATGGCAATAGTAATGATAGTGTTCATGTGTGTATGTTGCTGTCCTTGCAGGAACTATGTTGGGAGCTAGGACTGGCAGCACTGATTTTATTGATTCATCAGCTACCTCAGATGGTGAGTTCACGGATCTCCCAGATTCCCTCTTAAATCTTTCAAATGAGGATGACGTCCTTTTGGAGGTGGATGGCAAGGATTCAGCGGATAACTTGTGTAAAGAAAATCTTAAGCTCCTCCCAGATTCTCCTTGTGATATTCCAGAAGGCGGTTCAGATGACCATGAATCTGAAGTAATCAAAGAATCAAACACAAACATTACATATCCTGATGATTTCAATCCTTTAGGATCAGAAATGGAAAATTCTTCTCTATATGGTCAAGATGTCAGAGCTGATTGTGAAGTTAATGTGCCATCCACATCAGCATTAAGTCCTGATATAAAACAGCCTATTGATGGGAGTAAGCTTTGTACACTTAACACCGAGGACACAGAGATTCCCTGTAACGATGATATCTTCTTGCTTATCCACCCTTCCACATCATTTGCTTCTACCGCCACCCAACCAGTTGGTCAAAGTTCCGTAGACCTGTCATCACCTTGTAGTAGAAGTGAACAAAGAGTCAACTCCTTCACTCGTGGAAAAGATTCTGGCAAGTCTTTTGCATGGACTAATAAGGTTGGACCAAACATATTTGGAGAAACACGACCAGTGCAGCCAGCCGTTGGTAGTACTGCCCATTTAAAGGTGTCTGGTACTACTGCTTTACCGGTCCTTCCTGGTGCTGCTAACAAGGGTGTGGGAGTCGCAGGTCAAAGCAAATCATTGCCTGTAAACCCAGTAATATCTAAAAATGATGTGCTAGAGGAGGATATTGCTAGAGTTCGAGGGGTATCAAAACATGAAATATTATCTTTACTTTCTTCCATAAATTGCTTACCTTCTTCATATGAAACCTTTAGAGCTGCTTATTTGTTGGCGGCAGGTGGGGGACACTCCAGCTACTTTCATCGAGGCACCACAATTTGGTGAATCAAGTTCTGTCAGGGTAGCTGTTACAGAGCCAACAATAAACCCTTCAACATCAGAAGTGGAAGATCCTCAGAGTGATGATGATGTACCTTGTTTTTCTGATGTTGAAGCTATGGTAATTCTTGAAGTTTCCTTCTTTAAGCTAATCTAATCTGTAGAGTTACCAAAGTAGATATAACATTCTTTGATTTTGCGATTTCGCTTTTCAGATACTAGAGATGGACTTAGATCCACATGATCAAGACTTATATGCAACTAGGCAAGGTAAGTTCTTTGAAATTGAATGGCGTTTATTCATTTATAGCTTTTACTGGGGATAAATCATGTGCAGTACCAGGTGTGTAAAACTTGATGTTCCTTCTCTGTGGTATCACTCTTACATATGTTTGTTCTTCTTATGATTGATGTGCCAATCTTATACAAAGATTACATCCATATTTGGTCATCCATGCATTTAAAGGCATGTAATTATTTAATGCTGTAATTCACATAGCAAGAAAAAAATTGATTACCAAAATAGCCAATGGGTGCGTTATATAGTAAAGGAAATGTTTTTATATTAAAGTGAAATAGAAAATGCTTATTATTATGCTGCGTGGTGTAGATTTTTATAATCTTGAACTGCTGGGTATGTGATATTCAGAGTCCAAGTATCAGTCTGAAGACTTTAGAAGGACAACCATAAGATTGGAACAGTGTAGTCGTTCTGGTGTGCAAAGAGATATGACTTCTCGAGGGGCCTTTGCCATCCTATATGGCCGTCATCTGAAGCATTACATCCGAAAGACCGAGGTAAATATCCCAGATTGTGACCTTCTGTATCTTTTGTTATTCAATTTATTGATTATGTTAATGCTTTCTGCATTCTCCTTTACAGCTGCCCCCCTACCCCACCCCCACACCAACAGTCATACACACTCTCTATCTATCTATTTGTCTTGTTTCTGCTGGGGAAATGCTCTTCCACATCTGTGATTTCTATTTTCCACGTAACTGTTCCTTTTGAGGTTTTAGTTTTAATAGTATAGTATATCCGACATTTTCATGTGGATGTTCAATTGCTCCCTTTTGGGGCTATCTTCTTGCTCCTAGTAATACAATGAGCAGGAAAAAGTTCCCTAGGTTGCATATGCACCAAAGAAGCTACATATTCTCCGTTGGAAGATTATAATTTTCCTCCATTAAACTAAAAGATACATATAGTTTATACGGATACATTTCTTCTTCCTATGAAGAAACTAAGCTTGTGTAACTTGACCACCGAGACTATTAGGATACCTCGCTGTAGAGCCACTGACTGCAACAACAACCCAGTGTAATCGCACAAGTTGGGTCTGGAGAAGGTGCCCCTACTTTGTAGAGAGGGAAAGCCACTGACTGGATTTCCATAAAAATATTATTACAAAATATAAGATTGCTAAAATATCCTTAACTCATTGGGAACTCGGGTTATGACGTTAAGGGTAAATATTAATATATTATAAAACCATTAACAATGCTTGTAAGAGTCCCTTAAGAAAAAAATGTTATTTCCTTTCTTCCTTGATCAAGCATTTGTATCATTGACACGGACTGTGCAGCTATAGCCTGATTTTTGCTTGGAAAGCAGCCTCTTGGCGAAGGCCAAGTTTATTATGTTATTAGTCTTAGTTTAGTATCTAGAAAGAAGAGTTTTGTTTTGGATTTGTCTCATAAGTTTTCTTTGGTTTCCTTACCGAAAACCTTTACAAGGATTTCCAGCTAATTGATTTGACCTTTTTTCTTAGCCAAGTTGCCGCAGACTCTTCACTTTCGGTGCCACACCTGCGTCGATAACACCCACGTCGACATGATGTGGGTGTGGGATCTATACGGGAAATGGTCAAACGATTTTGGGTACTCAACCAAAATCGAAAGAGAAATTTGAGACAAAGGCTAGGGTGAAGTCATAATTTAAGCATATGGTTTTCTTAATGTTAAAATATTTTTGTATTAAAACATCAGCTACAAGAAGGTGCTTTAAAGATATTTACTAGTCAACATCATGGCCGAATGTGCTATGCACTCAAGAAGTCTATCATGAATTCATGACCTCTATATCATTTGAATAACCATATTACACGCAAAAAACAGTAAAGAGATGCATTTGTACTTAATAATAATTATAGATTCGAACCTGCTTTCAGAAATTTGTGCATTCCTGTCCTTTCAAGTAGTCCACCTTAATTTAGACATATTTTTATATTTTAAAATTATTTTTAGCCGAATGCTGCACCCGTATCCATACCTAGATTCCTACCCCCTTATCCTAAAATTTATTTCATGAAGGATCCGATCTCTAGTTCTGCACCTGTATCGGACACCCGCACCCGAGTTTGAGCAACTTAGTTTCTTAGTATATCCCTATTCGTCTTGCCTGTTGATTGGTATGACCTCTTCTCCCTTTCATAGTAAGTTTCAACACCTTATGGTTTTGCAGCTTTTAGTGGGGGAAATCAGGCCCTGATCATTGCAATTCTTTTCCATTTTGCCTGTGTATTGTTGACCAAGGCAACTTCCCTTTGTAGGTCATACTTGGAAGATCCACCGATGATGTTGAGGTTGACATTGATTTACGAAAAGAAGGCCGTGCTAACAAAATATCTCGGCGTCAGGTAGAATTATTTAGTTGTTATCTTCTGTTGCATGCTATTATGACTTTGTTATGAATGATGTTAGTCTACTCCTTGGAACTTAATTCTGTGTTTATGACTTTATGTACTCTATGAAAAGGAGAAATGTCAAACAATACGAGGCATTCTGTTGTGTCTTTGTTTTAAGTGCCTTTTGACGTTACTCCTTGATGTTAAAGCACCAGTGAAGGAAGATTTTGTTGGCGCTTTTTCATTCTTTATGTAATAATGTACGAGCATAGAAGTGATGCCGCCAAAAACACACAAAGGATATTAGGCTTTCTTGCTTAATATTAAGGGCTACTCTTATGGAAAACAAGGTAATAATAGCACTTGGATGGTGAGAAGACAGGGTGATGAAATTAAGACTCTGTGGCAATCTCTTATACATATTATGAAACAGTCAGTTATAAACAATATATTGCTTTTTTCGTTGAAATCATTTTGGTGGAATTAGATATTTCAAAGGTTCTTTAGACAAGATTGCCTTCTATGTCAGATTATAAATTTCTTGGAAAATATAGTTATATGTTATGCCATCCTTATAGTTTTGCATTAAATGGAAAGCCTTTTTAGGACATTTCTCCATGTTTTCTTACTTAGGCAAGCATCAAGATGGAATCGGATGGATCCTTCTGTCTGAAGAATCTAGGGAGGTGCTCAATAGCAGTGAATGGCAAATCTGTTGATACTGGGCAGTATCTGACCCTTAGCAGTAGTTGTGTGATAGAGGTATGTCACTCTCCTTAACTTTAAGGGACAAATTTTCTTGCAGATTACCTTTGGAAGTTCTGCTTTGTGGTCAATAATACTTCCTTCCTATGAGTCTGAGATGTTATGTAAGCAAATATGACACATTGCCTTTCATGTCAATGAAACAAGGATGTTCAAACCATCCAAGGTATTTCTAGAGATGAGTTGAGGTATTATAAAGAAAAATTACATAGCATTTGCTGAAAGTTAATGTATAAAACACATCTTTGATATACTTATGACAGAAAAGGATTGATTGTTAGGTAGTAGGATTTTGATGTGGCATGCATCTTTTTTGTCATTTTGGAATTCAACATTTGTAAATCCTTTATTTCCAACATATATAAATGTCCAATGTTCCATATCATATCTAAATGTCCAATGTTTCCGTATCATATAATACGGAACCACAGAAGTGTCATTTTAAACAACTATGGGGTCTCAGGTTAAAATTCCAACAGAGACAATAAACACTAGGTGGTTTCTTCCCATCCGCCCTAGGCTTGGTGGATAGAATTATATGGTACCTGTTGCTGGTGGGAGGTGGTAGTTTAGTTATAACATTGAAGCAACCATTACTAGTTTTAAAAAAAAAGGTTACAATATTGAAGCAAATAATCCCAATTTATCTCCTCATATTTAAAAATATTTATATGAAAAATATTATAGTTATGTTACACGGTTTTAAGTAAGGAAATGATTTATATAAGGTAAAATGTAAATCAATTTAAAGTCTTAAATATTAGTACTTCTTACCTAATTAAGACAATGAAAGATAATAAGAAATTTTTAAATTGATTTCAAACTCCTAAATATTAATTAGATAATTAAATTCTGTTTTATCTAATGTAAAATTTTACTTTTTAGATAGAAAAGGCGAATGACATTTCACTTTAAATTCAATTCCCTTTGTCCTTCAATGAGAATGCACATGCCAAACATGCTTTTGAAGTTTTAAAAGTATACTAATCTCACATGAATAATAACTCTTTGGTACATTCTCATGTTTAAGTACCCAAAATTGGTTGACCAAACCGGTTAAGGATCCCATATCCACACCCATGTCGTGTCGACACAGGTGCAACACCGAAAGTGAAGAGTTCGAGCAACTTAGCTTAAAAGACAAGGAGAGATTGGAGGAAGGAGATATGAGAGAGAGCGCACAATGAATTAGGGAGGGAGTGGAAGTGAAACAACAAATATAGGAAGACTGGATCTGGGTTGTGGGTTGTAGGAAGCAGGAAAGATATAACCCAGGGATGTTGATGGTTTAGGGCATTGAACGTGTCACTAGTGGGATAGAATGAGAGCTATAGAGAAACGAGGATTGATGAAGAAAACTTAGAGAATGGATATGAAGTCATTTTGGATTTACTAGGGGCAAACATGTCTATTTGAAGCTTATCTAGATGGACCTTATATCCTGGTAGATAATTTGCTCTTCCTTTATCTGTGCATGTGGCCAAGAAAGGCTATCTAACAACAAAATAACACCACGACCATCACCTCGATCATTAACTAATTGGAGTCTGCTGAAAAGGTTGCCTTACCTGGTTGCAAATGTTCTCCAAACAATAAATAAAAATGTGCCTTTGTAGATTTCCTGTCATTCCACGATTTTTCCTTTTATTTCAATTTCTTCTTAAGTGCTATGACTGTTTTCTCATCCCCTGATTGCTTCGTGGGATCAACCCCCCCCCCCCTATGGGGAGTCAATATTATAATTGGTGAGTGCATTGTTTAGTCACAACAATGAAGTGAAATTCCATCTAAGCTAATTTCTAAGATGGCCTGTCACATCTTCAAATATTTTATATTGTGGCAATTTCATTGGCAGGAGTGGTCTTACAATTTTATTAACTTATGGAACATACTGAACTTTTACAGATACGGGAAATGAGTTTTTTGTTTGAGATGAACCCTAAGTATGCCAAGCAGTACATAGAAAGCATTACCCAGAATAAAGGAACACTTAGCAAATTTGAACGGTCACCTGAAAGGAAACCATGATGAACACCTTTAAGGTATCTTTGTTGTTCTTGTTCTGTTTTGTAAATTAACCTTATGTTGAATCAATATCTTTTGTTGAGGATCAGTTTCCTCTGTTCATTAATGGATGTGTAGGTTGTAAATATCTCTTTATGTTCCTGTGAAAAGGTCATCTAACCTGCCCAGATCCCCTTACTACCTTGTTTCTTTTCTTCATCTCTATGCGTGTAGTTTCATTGGGACTTTCAGTTTTTCTCTTCTGTAATTAATTTAGGAGAAAGGAGGAGAGGAATTATGATCACATAGCTGCCTAAAGAAAGATTAAATGTGCAAATGGAAGAATCAAAGTTTTACAGAAGAATTTGATCTATAGCTGTCTAAAGAAAGATGTCCATTTCATTTACAAATATTTTCTTCCAGATTAAACTACTCAAAATGTAAATGCTGTGACTAGAATCTGATAAAATTTTTTTATAACATCTTAAGTCTTTTAATCTCGTATTTCAGAGGTATAATTATATATACAATTTGCCTCCTTTTCTTTTTTCTTCCTGAAAGGAGAAGGATGATTGCAAATTGATGAGTTATTATTTGTTTTAATCAACTCTAATTATTTCCCTTATCCTTCTTTAAGTCCGTAGAAAGTCTCTGGTTTTTTGTTTTCTCTGGGAATCAAATGGTGAAATGGACTACTTGTTCATATTCATTGAAGTGGGTTGAGAGCAATGAATTCTCACCGAGACAAAAATATTACTTTAGGATTTTTGCCATCTTTCACCAGCATAAATATAATAGTTCCATTGGCCAAGACTTGTACAAATGGGAAGAAAGATAGCAAATATCCTCTGTATTAGTTGAGGTGCATGGTGCCGATACCCAGTTATCAAAAATAACTTATCTATATCTGTCAGGTTTTTCACATTCCCTTCCACTATAAATAAAGATTTTGATAATTTGAAGTGTAATCTGCCATGCTTTTGAGCTCTGACTTCTGATGCACCGTCTATCTTGTCGCTGATTCTGCATCATAGCAAACCTATACCCGGAGGCCTACAATTGTGTCTATCATTTGAAGTGTAATCTGCCATGCTTCTTTCGATTGTTTAAGAAGTTCAGATTTTCATCTGTTATTCCCTTCTGCTTCTTTTGACAAATCGAGTTAGGAGACTATTCCTCATTCTATACAAATTGGAACGTGGTGGATGCATCCTAATAAATACGTAACAGATTAGAGATTATTCCCCAAATCTATAAAATTGTTCCCTATCCTACAAACCTTTCTTGTTTCTCTCTTTATACAATTTCCATGAGTGCTAGTGGAATCTTCTGCGCCATTCTTCTTCACTATCTTGTAAAGGTCCAGCTGGGATAACCTTATATTGAACAAAAGAACCCCTTGAAATTTGGCAATGTGAGTGAATCGATTACCTACTTGGCAGCTCATAATGACTTCGCAATTTCTCCTCTGTTTGAATAAAATGGTCTTAAAAGATGAGACAAGTAGTACATACAATAGCGAATCGTGAGGCATCTTTCTCCGATTTGGTAGAGAAATGAGCTAGCGACTGCGATTAGGTAGAGGGCAGCCTTTATTTTATTGTTCCCACTTTTTTTTTTTTTTTATATATAAAATAAAAACGCAATGCATTCAAGAGGTTTGGGACCCTAACGTCTCTCTGTGTGATTTGGTAGAGAGTAACCTTATTTTATTGTTTCACTTCTTTATAATGGGGTCTTTAATAATGCTGTTTGGATGGTTGTTACATACGAATTCATATTGTATTTTGTTGTATTGTATCGTACGGTATTATTTGAATGAATATGATGTTGGCTAGATTGTATCATTTTTCATCGTTACATAATGTCATACATCAATAATTTGAATAATAAACCTACAAGAAAAGTTGGATATGAGTAGAGCTACTATTAAAAAAAAAGTAGTAAAGGATAAAATAGCATTATTAAATAATAAGTAAAAATAAATAAGGCAACAATACGATTATATTAAATCAGTAGTTACACTAAATCAGAGTTTTTGTGGTTACCTAACAATATAAAAAAATTAAAGTACCAATCGAAACAAACATTATGTTTAAATTAATAATGGATAAAAACCTTCCAAACAAGTTAATAAGATGTTCGGACCCTAACGGTCACCCTGAAGATGGCATGCCAGACCAATGGGGCTTATTGGGGATGGGTTAGAATTTTTGGACAGCACATCGATATTCTTCCATAGCAACCAACCAAATATTCGTTACACATTTTCCAGTTGCAAGTGTTCCTTGATATATTCTAAAAGACACAACGGAAAACTATTCAAAGAACATTGGTGTTAATTATAAGTTTTTTTATGAGTTGAACAATTTGAACTTATAATGTGGCATATTTAGAAGTACCAACGGTATCAAATGACTGGGTTGGATCAAATTGGAACGGCTTACATTAGGTTAAGTCAAAACTCAGCCTACCACTTAAAATTTGTTTCAGTCAAAGATTAAACATAGCCGAGGTGTTGGCCACCCTTAAAAGATAGACCCCCGTCACTTTTTTTTGTTCTAAAAAATTATTTATTTAAGAAATAAAGGCATTAGGTCAAACTCTAGGAAAAATAAGTGTATTTGGCCAAAATAAGTTGGCTGCAAGTAGGTTAAACCACGGGTCACTATTCTACCTCTCTAAACCACCTTTGGACACATTATAGATTATACTTTTAACATTGTTGTGAGGAAGGTTTTTGAATGTGCTATTAGTAATGGAGGGTAGAATGTAAAGATTTTATTTGACACAAGATTTTCTCTGATGTTAAGAATGTTATCGATATGATGCAGAAACAAGTGGCTGCATCATGGGAGATAGGAGTGACGTATGAAGATATTTGGATGCTCTTGAAGCATGTTTGATTATATCAAATTTTATATATGTTTAAATAAAATAGCTCATAGGTTAGCTAGATTTTCTATTTCTTTGCTGAATAAGATCTCTTGGGTGAGGTTTTCTCCAAATTGGATTGTACATGATACCGATACATTTGAATCTTGATACAAGAAAAAGAAATACTTTTAACATTTTGGATGGTCTCGAGCATTAGATTGGTCTAGCTTTACAAGTAATTTTGGTTTTAAAAGAAGCAAAATTTGTCCAACCAAGAGCAAAAAATTCAAACTTTGTTCACTAGAATAACAGCCTTAAACAACTAGCGGTCAACCAATTGAAATGCCACCTTTAGTGAAACGCAAAGACACTTTTTCGAGAGTATGAGAAAGTGGCTCTCTTTAAGTGGTCGAAGCAAAGTGCTTACTACTCAATTAAAAGTGGTTGCCTCTCAATCAGTGCAAAAACAATTGCTGTTGGACTAAGTTATTCATCATGTCCTCTACTTGCCCCTTTTGAATACTAATTCTGATACCTATTTTGTTAGTTATGACATCAAAATATATTTGAAAGAATAAAGCATCAAATAGCTGGAAGAATATTGGAATTTTTAGTAAAAAAATATATTGTAAATGAAGAAAATGGGAGCCTGAAATGAACCATAAATTGGGGGTCCCTATAAAACATTTATTGGCAGTGTCACAGAAAGCTGCATCATTTTCCCCTTCCTTCAATAAGCAAATTTAGATGAGTAGTAAAACTCCACTGACATTTTTACCCGTGAGCCCACTTACCAAAAGCCAAATTTTGCCTACTTTTTTTTGTCTCGCTTGTTTTCTACTTAAAAATTGTTCCAAATTATATCTACCTTTTAAAATATTTTTAAGTATCTTGTTATTATAACATATTTTTAAATTTTTACTTTTTTTTTTTTTTTCCTTCATAGTTAATTCCGCACTCTCTATTTCACCTTTCTTTGTTTGTTCCCTTCTTTGGACACACAGAATATATGCTCATGCATCCATTTAAAAACCAATCTTGAAGGCTCTTCTTCTTCTTCTTCTTCATCAGTTCTCATTACGATTGAAAAAAAATCCAGAAAATGGGTTGTTTTTCAATTTCTACTGTTGTGTTCTTTATAGTTCTCTATGCTCTGTTCTTGCATGCACATTCAACTACTCACTGGCAAGACATTGAAGTCTTGAAACAGCTGAAAAATAGCGTCGACCCCAATTCAATGTCACCTGGTTCATGCCTGAATTCATGGGATTTCTCTGTAGACCCTTGTGATAATCTCGGAGGTGAAAAATTCACTTGTGGTCTCCGTTGCGACCTTGTCGTTTCCTCTGTTAGCCGACTCACTGAACTCGCTCTAGACCAGTGGAATTACTCCGGTTCACTCACTTCTGTCTCTTGGAATTTGCCTTATCTCCAAAACTTAGATATCACTAATAATGCCTTCTCCGGTTCAGTACCTGAGTCGCTTTCGAATCTAACTCGGGTTCAACGACTCGGTTTGTCAGGTAACTCGCTATCCGGGTCAATTCCGAGTTCACTGGGTTTACTTTCAAACCTTGAAGAGCTTTACCTTGACAATAATTTCCTTGAGGGATAAATTCCCCAAAGTTTCAACGGTCTGAAGAATTTGAAACGGCTCGAATTTCAAGGCAATCAGATTACTGGCGAGTTTCCCGAGTTGGATCAGTTAATTAATTTGAATTTCATCGATGCTAGTGATAATGCCATCTCCGGCGAACTCCCGGCGAGTTACCCGGCTTCTCTCATCGAACTTGCGATGAGAAACAACAGCATAGAAGGTAACATTCCGGCGAGCCTCATCGGACTGAATTTCGTACAAGTTATCGATCTGAGTCACAACAAACTCAGTGGGTCAGTGCCAGCGAGTCTCTTCACTCACCCATCCCTCGAACAGCTCACCCTATCATACAACCAATTCGGGTCGGTTCAGGAACCCGGGATCTCGTTTCAGAATAGTCAGCTTATTGCAGCAGACTTGAGCAACAATGAGATCCGTGGGTTATTACCCGGGTTCCTAGGTCTAATGCCCAGATTATCATCACTCTCACTAGAGAACAACAAGTTATCGGGTATGATACCGACCCAATATGCATTGAAAATGGTGTTTCCGGGTGAAGGGGTATCTCAATTTGAGAGGCTACTGTTAGGAGGAAACTATTTATTCGGACCCATACCGGGTCCATTGTTGGATCTGAAAGCGGGTTCAGTCACAGTGAGGTTAGGAGACAACTGTTTGTACCGGTGCCCGTTGAGATTATTTTTATGTGAAGGTGGGGAACAGAAATCATTATCGGAGTGTCAGGCTTTTGGTCCCATTATTCCTTGAGTAATCTCGAGCTCCTCATTATTTTTATCGTGTATTATTGTATCGTTTCAATTTTATCGCAAGGGACTAGTAAGTATTGTATAAATATATATTTTTCTTCCTGCAACGTTACTACCCCCATGTAATGGGGTTTTTTAGATATGATCTATGTATGGTAGAGTTGTAATTGTTGTGGAGAGTGAGAAAGAAATAAAGATTTCTGAAGTAGTAATAATTGTGGGACAGTTGATGAAATTCTATTAGCGGATTCTGAATTTAACCTATTAAGTCACTACTATATATTTGATTGATATGTCTGTCTATATTAGCTTTACAAGAAGCAAAAGAGAGAAAAATAATTAAACAATATCTTGAGGGTGTAAAGTTGCTATCTTTTCAATTTCTATTATTTAATGAAAGCTAGGGAAATTGTTTGTATTATTTATTTAATTAGAGATGTGATGCTTAATGGATACGTAACGGACGACGATTAGATTTCCTCGTCCAAAGATGACCATGTTTGTCCTGACTCATGAATCATAATTACTCGTATCTCCAAGCTATACCTGGACATTGTAAGACTTTCTTTATTGACCAGACTAAAATATATATATATATGATAAATAAATTAAAACAAAAATTACAAAAGGGCCAAAAATACCTTTGAACTATAAGAAAAGGTTCAAAAATATTCTTTATTCATTTTTTGATCTAAAAATATCATTTCATTCATCTTTTTGACTCACTTATACCCTTGAAACTAACAACTCTCTCTATATTTTTATTTTTTAAAAATACTTATTATGTGTCATTTTCTTATTGAATGAATAAAAATCCATCTCTATTAATTTTCTCCCATAATTTATCCAAATCAAAACATATATCTCTTCGTGACTCAAAAAAAATATATTTTTTTAAATCTAGTAATTTCTATAGCTTTTAAAAAAAAATGTTTTAGATAATTAATATATTTTATAAAAATATTAGATAGGGACATATTATATTATCATAAATCATAAACAAAGTCTATCTTTCTTTTTTATTTTTTAATAAAATGATCATTTAATTATTTTTATAATAATCTCTGTAACAACACATTGAAAAGAAAAATAATATAGATTCAGTAGGCCGTAGCCCGTAGGGTAAATAAAAATAAGAAAAGAGAGAAAATATTATAATATAATTATGATCATGACATTATTAATTTGTTTATGAAATATTTTGCTGTTTATATCATATTTAAAATTTTGATTTAATTAATTAAATCTTAGATGTTAATTTTTCCTTATGTCACGTGTCTTCAATCCAAGTAAGAACTTGGTAAAAATAGAGGGAAAAAATGGAGAAGAGTCGGATTCAAAAAAAAAATACAACAACTATAAAAAACTATTAGATTTTTTTTTAAAGATAAAAATAATTAAGATCTAGAAGAAGTATATTCTTTTTTACTTGAATAAATTATGGGAGGGGGGGGGGGGAATCTGGTTGAGTGATTTTTTTTTTTAAAAAGAAAGGGTTATTAGTTTCAAGGGCATAAGTGAGTAAAAAAGTGAATAAAAGGTTATATTTAGACAAAAAAAATGAGAAAAAGGTTATATTTAGACCAAAAAAATGAGAAAAGGAGTATTTTTAGACCAAAAGATGAATGAAGAGTATTTTTAAACTTTTTTCCTATACTTCAGGGTTTTTGACCATTTTTCGTTAATTATATGTTCTTTTTCTTTTCACCATAAACTCAAATCTTATACTTTTATCATCAAAGGATGCAATAGATTGAATTGTTCCTCCCTTAATCAGAATTTAGAGTTCAAGCATTCGATATGAAAACTCTTTTAGTAGGGAGCATTACCCTCGAATGGAGTCTTGTTCAACTCAAATTTAAATTAGTCAGAAATTCAATATGAATATCGAACACTAAATCACATAAACTTGTACCCCATTTATTAAAAAAAAAAAAGAAGCATTACACAGTCTTACGTGTGAAGAAGACAAAATGATTTTTTCCCCTAACATGGAACGCGCTGTAACTTTCCTTTTAACCTAAGTTTTTTATTTATTTATTTATTTTATTCTTATAATAATGGTAAGACCGGAAGCAGAAAGAAAGGGTAGAACTTAGAGAAGTGGTACTCTGATTGCATCAGCAACCCTGCTGACCTCTACAAAAAATCTGCTTTTGCTTAGAATCGCAAAATCTAGTGGATACTTATCTTCACTTTTATTTGTTCACGTTAAATTTTATATATTTTTTAAAAGAATAATAAATTAAAAATATATTTTGTTTTGAATTAGCACTATAACTTTGAATCACCTATTCAGTCTACAAATCCCCCCCTTTTATCAATGATCATACATGTATAATTTATATCTTTCATGATGAGGCGGACGTTGGAGAGTTTTAATATGAAAAATAGTTGAAGTAGTCCACAAGGTAGAAGTGATGGGCCTTATTAATGAATTTTGGTTAGTTAGTTGGCCCTTTTTTTGGCTTTACACATGATCATACAAAGTCTACATGATCATTGGTAACTTACACAATAAGATGAAAGATATTCAAGAAAAACTGTATTTACAAGTAGAGAGACATGTAACATGTAGTAGAAAAAGTGCATATTAAAGTGAAAGCCAAATATGACCTATTATGTGATCTAAGATTGTGTATTTTCTTATAATCTCAAGTTCCCCCGTGGGCTGTCTTTTTGTTATTATGGGATCAAATCGATCTCCATACCTTCAAAACTAAATAAAATCCAAATGATTGTATGTCTACATAGCTAAGCTAGCTTGTGTACGCCCAATTATCAACTAGTAAGATATTATAAAGTTCATTCATAGATTGCATTTGTCCAACATTTATCATAAATCTAGTACAAAATTTTAGGTCTCACATCTTCTCAAAAACAACGTCTATGATGGATATATGGACTTGTAATTGATTAGCAAAAACATTCTCTATTTCTCTTTCTTAAAAAGTAATCTTTTTTAATCATTCCAAAAAATATGTACTATTCACTTTATGAGATGCACATCATTTTATCTTCACTTTATGAGATTAATCTTTACTTTATCCAATGTCATTCCCCTCCTGTTTTATACCCCAAAACCACAAAGTCAAACATAATGCTCCCACATCACATGTTTAAGGAACAAATAGTACGCCATATTTGATCAACTCTTCTATTAAAAAAATCTAGTCCAAAAAGACGAATTTTGTTTTTTCACCCGATATCCGATATTTCACACTAAAGTCTGACTATTCAAAATTCGTGCTACATAAGCTCCATTCAAAGGAAAGCGCTTTCTATTAAATATTTTTTCATATTCAGAACTCGAACTCCATACCTCTTCGTTAGCAAGAGAGATATTATTTAAATCTATTATCAGGACAGATGGGGTATTTTTTTTATATGAAAACGTAGAACCTAACCTAATAATACTAACTAGCTTTCTTGTAATGGGAGTAATTTGAATTTTCCACTCTTCAAATAAAACTTGCTACTACATAGTCAAGCCTCCAAATGTTGAAATTCAAGTATTTTATAACACAAGACAAAACAATACAAATTATTGCACCGTCTTCATTTATCACCACATCCCTTGCAACTGCACTTACTTGAATGAAGGAGTGATTTTCCAGTCACCTTTTTCAGTCAATTTTGCTAATTTCAAGCCAAGGCAACCACTCCACTATAGTCAATTATGATCAATATGGATGCCCTTTTTTTCCGCAACTTGTGGTCCATGTTATCTGTTGCCTTAATTAAAATCATATTTTTCTTTTACCATATGCTTGGCAAATCATATGCTATATAACATTCAATCAATTATGTAGTGGATGAGTGTAGTACATCTAACATTTCTTTTACTAATAAAAAAATTGAAAATAATGCAAAGTAAATATCAATACATGAGGACACAAACTAAAGTCTTGTGCCCGTTTGACCATAGATATTTTTTTTCACTTTTTCGGGGAGTATTATTCTAGAAAATTGTTTGAACATGTTATAATTTTCTAGAAAATTTAGAATTCAAAAAACTCCAAAAAGTTATTTTCACAACTTTCACTTCAAATCACTCACAAAATTTAAAATCAATTTCAATTTGTATTCATTCGTAAACTATTTTTAACTCTTTTTTTTTTTCCTTCAAATTTCACAATTTTGTCCAAATGCCCATTTTAGAACCTTTGCGTCCTCAATCATCATATCCAAAAACCAAATAAAGCATAAATTATGATAATAAGCTAACACCATTTAAACAAAATTCTGCGTATACCGTTAAATCGAAAGGTCATGATTTGCACCATTTTCCATACCCCACACCATCTTACAAGCATCTTGATAAACCAATTTGGGAAAAATGAGTCATCTCCCACTTGCTTTATAAGATCCAATAATGGTACCATACATTATTTGTATAGATGAGTTATACATCAACAGTATAAGATCCTATCCATCGTTGCACACAATAAATGTTTAGTATTATATGATGTTAAGTATGTTGCTAACGTTTGTGGTTTTCAAGATTTGCAATAGGTTGGCCATGTTTGTAATTTGGACTTTTGTATGGAGAAATATTTAATTTGTCTTAACTTGATGCTTTTTTCCATTGTGGCTAGTTAACAAAGTCATCTAATTGGAGTATACTGCTCGTACTTAGATTCCACTAGACAAAATGCAGCAAAAGAATATAAAATAAAAGGTGGATGATCTCAAAGTAAATTCTCTACTGTAATTATATATAGCTCAGTTACTTTAGTGTGATAATATAATGTTTGGTCACACTTGCTTATTTTAGTGTGACAAGAGAATAATTTTGTAACTTTATTGTCATAGTAGTTCAGTTTCTATACGTGAAATTAATTCAATAGTGTGACTACAATATCAATTAAAACAAGTTCAGATCGGCTATATGATCCCATTTTAAATTCATTCCATGCCAACTACGGAGGGAAAAATTCAATTAAACAATAGAAGCAAAATATTCTTATTTAGTGCATGACCTATCTAATATATTTTTAGGTGTGTAATTTACTCAAACAGCATGAGGCAACTGTTTAAAGCTAGCTACTCTGTATTTAATACACCTCCAAATTCATATACATTTATTTTCATTTCCAATAATCATAACACCAAATATGGAAATTAGGGGTAGGAGAAATCCCTTCTTGTTCATCTTTTTTTACATAATCTTCTCTGTTTTTGTTCCAAGGCCATTAGAATCTTGTCATTTGGTTGATAAAACATCTTTGTTAGACTTTAAACAAAAAGTCACTTCTGATCCTTCAAACTTATTGCAAACATGGACACTTTCAACTGATTGTTGCAAATCTTGGGAAGGTATTGCTTGTAATTCCAATGGAAGAGTTGTCAACGTCTCTCGCCCTGGCCTTTCTTCAGGGGACGATTTCATTATCGATACCTCAATTTCTGCAACTCTTTCTCCTTCTCTTGCTAATCTCTCTTTTCTTGAATTGCTTGATCTTAGTAATCTCAAGGACTTAACAGGGCCAATTCCACCTGAATTTGGCAAGTTATCGCGCTTGAGTTACCTCTTTCTTGATACTAATAAACTCTCAGGATCTATACCTGTCACATTTAAATATCTATACCAACTTAAGAAGCTTTATCTTAGTGATAATACTCTATCTGGTACTATCCCTTCGAGTATTTTCAAAAGCTTCCTTTCACTCTCAGAACTTGGTTTATCAGCAAATCAGTTTTCAGGTCCAATACCATCTTCAATTGGGAATTTAGTATCAATGACCAAGCTTGATATGAGTCGAAATAAGTTCTTTGGAAGCATTCCAGAGAGTGTAGGAAGACTAAAAAATCTTGCATATGTTGATTTGTCTGAGAATCAGTTATCTGGAAAGATTCCCAACTCTATTGGAAACCTTTCCCAAGTATCTCTAATGTATCTGAACCAAAACCAATTGAGAGGAAAAATTCCTTCATCAATATCTGGTCTTAGCTCATTGGTGTTCTGTCGTTTATCCGAAAACCAGTTGAGTGGCAGTATTCCACCTTCTATTGGCAATCTTCCAAAGATCCAAAGGCTAATATTTGAGAACAACAAGTTAAGCGGAAAACTGCCTGCAACACTTGGACATCTTGTAACTCTCACTGATATGTACTTTTCCAATAATCTATTTACAGGGAAAATCCCATCAAGTTTTGGTAATCTAAAGAATCTACAGATACTAGATTTTTCGAAAAATAAGCTCAGTGGTGAAATCCCTCATCAGCTTGTGAAGTTAGTGAGTTTACAGACATTGGATCTGTCATTTAATCCTCTGGGGCTTTCAAGAATACCAAATTGGTTCAAGAAACTAGGACTGTTTCGTCTCCTTTTGGCGAAGACTGGGATCAGAGGGAACCTCCCAAGTTGGTTGGCTTCATCGTCATTATCAACACTTGATTTATCAAACAATGGTTTGACAGGAAAATTACCTACATGGATTGGTAACATGACCAACCTTTCACTCTTGAATTTGTCAAACAACGCCTTCCATTCATCGATCCCTGATGAGTTCAAGAACCTGACACTGCTGATGGATCTTGATCTTCACTCAAACAGATTTTCAGGCAACCTGAGAGCAATTTTCTCCAAGAATTTTCAAGACCCCCTTGGCCACTACAATTCTATTGATCTTGCATACAACATGTTCACTGGACCATTAAACGAAAACAGCGGAAATGAACCTGTCATGGATTCTATTTTGTCACTAAGTTTGTCCCACAATCCATTGACAGGACACATACCAAAATCAATGGGAAATTTGAACAGCTTGCAGGTAATTAAACTAGCCGAAAATGGGCTAACAGGTGGAATTCCAACAGAACTTGGGAATGCCAAGGAACTGAAAACAATTTTACTTTCAAATAACGATTTGGAAGGTGCAATACCAGCACAAGTTCTGAATTTGAAAGACCTTCAAGAATTTGATGTGTCGGGAAATCGACTAAGAGGTAGTATCCCTCCTCATAAAGCTAATATCCCAAAGTCTGCATTTTTGGGAAATCATGGCTTGTGTGGAGCTCCACTTCCTCCTTGTAAGCACACATAGTGGAAACCTTCAAACACAATATTTCCCTTTTCTTTATTTATTTTTCATTTTCGACAGATTGTTCGCCATAATGTAGTGTATTTCAGTTGTAATCACTCAAATGTTATTAGTAGATACTGAATAAAGTTGATTTTTCAAAAGCAACCTTGCAGAATTCTACATCAATATCCTCAATGGTTTAAACTAATGATGATTTTACAAATTCTGTTAGATGATTGTTGATTTGAATACCATGCTCTTGTTTTAATTGCTATTTTAATCTTTTTTGTATTGTATCTACCAATTTGATGGGATGGTTGTTACTTTTTTTTTTCTTTTTACTTTGTTTATCATCTAATAATCTTATTTTATTCATTAAACAATATTGTATAATGCAATTAGTATAAAGAAAAAAGAAAAGCAAATAACACAAGGCACTACTAGTTGTAGAATAGTAATAGAAAAATAAAATAATGGGGTGTTGCGAGAATCGAACTCACGACCTCTCGCACCCGAAGCGAGAATCATACCACTAGACCAAACACCCTCTCGACTGATTATGATGCATTATATTCAATTAATCTTGTCTCTTTAACTAGACGATAAAATCCAAGGACAAATGCTTCTAGTTGAGTGCAAAATAGACGATGAAAGAGCGAACGTTTAGAGCTCGCGAAGCTCTAAAGGTAAGTTCAAGTCAGGTTCAAAGGTTGAAAAAGGAGTTGGATGCCTTATGATTCAATTTTCTACTTTTACTTGTCAATTTTTGACAAATTAAGAAAGAACAATTTTTTTTCCTATTATACCCTCAATTTATTAACATTGAGTTAATGTAGTGAGTAAATATGTTTGAGACCTTATCAAAATATGGTAAAATGATAAATTCACTATACCAGACATTATTTTATTAACAGATGCGTCAAATCAAAATTTGACAAAGTAAATCGGAGCGGAGGGAGTATTAAATTATATTTACTTGATGTTAAAAGGGAGCATTTATCCAATACTTATTTTATCTACCTAAGGGAGTTACATATTCAGTTTCATGGGGAGGTCTAGTTAATTGTTGCCTTGGGCTCTTTTCTTAAACCTGGACTATGCATTATAACTTGGGAAGCTAGCAAGGGACTCCTATTGGGCTCTTAATTATTAGCCCAATACATTGAGATTTATAGAATTAGTTTCTTCTATGTCAAAACTAAAACGATATATATGATTAGGGGGGTATTTTTCTAGTCATTTCTTAGGGTAACATGAAAGAACTATATATGTAATATTTGAAACATAAAGGAAGGTAATATTACCTAGGTATATACTTGAAAGAGGACACACACACAGACATAGACTACCACTTCATGTTTCATGCATTAATTGATGTATACTTTTAAACCAAATTTTGATAATATATTTTTTGTTTTATTTGAAAATTAGTAGAGTAGTGTTATTTTTTGTTTTAAAAAGAAACAGACTTTTTTCATAAATATTCTGGATTGTTTGTGGAAACGTTTATTTCAATCCACACCGCCTTGCTTGCTACTTGGATTTTTCAGACATAAGATGGGTCCACATTGAGAGGCATGATGCTGATGAACATCATCACTACATATCTGCCACTATACCTAAGTGAAATTTCAAGCTTTTAATGCTTAAAATTTTATCACCTCAAATTAATTAATCAATTTCTATCATAAATTTGCACAACTTTAAACTTTGGTTAAAACTCGATATTATATTATTTGTCTTGATTTTAGAAATTGATAATCTTAAAAAAACGAAGTTAAAATTCAAAACACACAAAGTTCAAATAGTCAATTAAGTTGTCAATACGTTACTACACATTACATGTGAATGTTGACAGGAAATTCCTACGTCTCAAAATTTGGAATTTCACGTTAATATTCACACTACTTGGAGCTGAATATGTGTGAAAGACTAGGTCCGAAATTCAAATCTTCATTGGTACTCAAAGTTATATCATATCTTTAGATATAATTTTGAATGTTTTTGTATCACTTCCTCTATTTGAAAAATGTTGTGTTTGACCATGAATATAAAAATATTTTATCACTTGAAAGTTTTTGTATCACTTCCTCTATTTGAAAAATATTGTGTTTGACCATGAATATAAATTAGAGTTGTGTTTGACTTTATAAAGGTAATTAGGAGTCAAAATACTTTTTTTTAATTGTTTTTTCAAATTCTAAAATTTAACTTTATTTTTTATTTTTTATTTTTTTTATGACCAAACGTATTTTTGAGAGTTTAACTCCGGAAAAAAAAATTGAAAAAGTTAACAAATGCACATTCCTTTTGGGTACCACGGCATCGACTCACCAAGAGGTTGTTAAGGCACATGAGAGGTTAGATGGAGATTTTTGTGGTGCCAAATTTTAGGTGAAAATTTTCACTTTTGTGCTTAGCTTATTCTTACAAACAAAAATTGTTGTTGAAACCAAATCAATAAACAATAGAGTACTATGAATACTACTGCTACTTTTTTAGCATGAAAGGAAATAATTATGTTAATATATATATATATATATACATTTTATGGGTGAGTATTTAATCGGTGAATTAATTACCTCTATTTATGAATTGTACTGAAAACAGATAATAATGTAGTGACAATAACTTTATATGGTCTAACTAACTTGTTTCTTTAGTAAAATTGATCATATTTACAAGAAAATGTTACTAATTGGGTGTATTCCACTTTATTGAGGTGAAAATTAGTTCAAAAAGGTATTTCACCTTTAGCTTTTTCCACTTTAGTTCCTCAAAACTGTTAGACATTCCTAGAAATTGAGCCTCTACATATCCAATGAATTATCATATAGTTTTCTTTTATTTCTTCGAATTAGTACTTTCTTATCCATCGTTTTTCTTCCATATACTTTCGGACCCTTTGTACAATTATATAAACAAATGTTTTTTAAAAAAGGAGTTTTATTTTTATAGAATTATGTAGTATAAGATATCTACACGTAACTATTTCAAGCAAATTTCATAAAGATTTTGAATTTCAGTATAAACTTGGAAAGAGGAGTAGCTAATAAGCAAAGTTGGCATTGCAAGTAATGTAATGTAATGAAGCAACAAATGGTACGACACATAAGGACGTTTTAGGAAAGTGGAAACCTACTTCCTTAGACTTCCTTGTATGTTGGTATCTTTTTTTTTTTTTTTTTCTCTCTTAAATTTCGCGTCAAGTCAAACTAACTCGTATAAATTGAGACAGAGAATACTAACGGTAAAAAACATGATAGCAATCTATTATAATTGATTAAATTATACTATACTGTATTGACAGTGTGTAATATTAGGGCGATCTTGGTCTTTGGGAGTTCATGTATAGTGCGTTTGATCCATTCAATAAACATGAATTTGCATTGGAAATTATAAAACATGGAGGTATAGTTGAATTTTGCATGTAATAGGGGCAATAAGGTAATTATAACAAAAACATAGGTTATCCAGATACATGGATATTCTGAATTTTGGTAGGCTGCACATTGCGAGGAGACTGTATTTGTAACGCCGAGAATGATAAAAGTGAGCGCCAATTATATGCATTTACTTTTTTCCTTCTTTTTTTTTGGGTTATTCTATTTTTTTATTTATTTTTTGACTTTCCACTAGATAACTGGTTCCCACGTTGAAGTTCAACTGTTTCGAATTCACTATTAGAGTGGGTAAAAGTCTCATATTGGTTGGGGATTGGACTAATAGTCTCCTTATATGGACGTGTGTAATCCTTCCCTCATTAGCTAACTTTTGGGTTGAGTTAGACTCAAGTATCATATTTTTTTCATGGTATTAGGGTCAGGTTCATCCTTGTTTGGACTCTCGATCCACGCTCAAGTTGGGCTTGGTCGTGAAGGAGGGTGCTAGAGTGATAAAAGTCCCACATTAGTTGGAGAATAGGCTTATGGCCTTCTTATATGAATTATGAGCTAGTTTTTCGGAATTGAGTTAGGTCCAAGTGACATATATTTACATTCATATCATATAAGACTTCATCGGAAGAGAAACGGTTCCTAAAAAAAATAAAATTCTCATACCCAAGTTATTCTATTCAATTCAAAGTTTTAAAAAAATTGTAGTAGCTGGTCAATGATATTATATTCGACCATAGGATAAAACCTTAACCTCGAAATTGTAAAAATGATTTTTGATGCCAGTCAACTGCCAGATTTTCTTTGTCCTATCATAAAATTACACGTGTTACCGGCCTGCCTATATTACGACATTGAGCCGGCGGTCTAAATTGTTTACAATGTAAAAACCGTCGCACATATTGGTATCTAAATCTTTCTTGAACATTATTCCTTTTTTTTCAAAGTCTCTTATTTTAATTAATGTTTTTTTTTTCTATTTTACTTTCTTCTAAAAGATAAAAATCTCTCAAACTTTAGTTATAATCCGATTAAGTATACCAATTTTTGTCCTCGCTCGTTGTTGTAAATAGCAACATTGACGTAAAGACATAATTAGAATTTTAAATTTATAATTTATGAATTTCTTAAAAAAAGTAACTTATGATATATATCCTATTAAACTTATTTGTCCATGACTACTATAAACTGTTAAGAAGTCCTACATCGGCAGAGGGTAGGAATTTTGTTTCCTTATATGGACTTGGACAAAACTCTCCTCATGAGCTACCTTTTGAGGTTGAGTTAGGCCCATGTGCCATATCTTTACATGGTATTATAGCCAGACCCATCCCAATTTGTTGTTCACCGATGTTGGGCCCCCATTTATAAGTGTTCATGCTCCAGTTGAGGTCTGGGCGTGCAGAGAAGTGTTAAGAAGTCCCACATTGGTAGAGGGATGGGATTTGGTCTTCTTATATGGACTTGAACAAACCTCCCCTTCTGATCTAGCTTTCGAGGTTGAGTTAGGCTCAGGTGCCATATATTTACCAAAACACATTAATTATTAAATTATAGTTTAGATATGCAAGTTGCAACTCGAACAAATTTCAAATCAACTTTTACGTATTACTTCAAAAGGACAAGACAATCGATTAGTGGTCTCACAAATAAAAAATGCCCTCCTTCTAAGTTTTTATATTATAGGTTCTTAAATTTTAAAATAGATGAGAGACAGCAGTTGGATTTGCAAAGGAATCATTGGAGAAGGAGACAAATGGTGGTGGGGGAAGCTATTGGCTCTACTTTCATCTACTTTTAGCACTCTTTGCTTCCAAGGGATTATGCCATATATCTTCATTATCATTACATGCACTACATGTGTGTAATTTACTAATTAAATATATATGATTTTTAATCATAATATATAATATAGGAATATATGTTTTCTACTTCCTACTTAAATTAGTTTTTGCATTATTATAATATAATAAGAATGTTAGTACAATAGTACTAGCTATTTAATGTCTTAGAAAGGTAGTAGAGAGGAGTGGAGTATCATTGAGTTATAAATAAATTGTTTTCCTTCATTTGTTAAACAAGCGATGTTCATAACGAGGTGCATATATTAAATGTTTTTTCCGTTTTTACATATATTGTGCTATTTCTGGACATCTTTTGTGAAATTTTGGCCGTTATGGTTAATGAAGGGGTCTTGGGCTCCTGCATCCTTCTCTCTATTTGTCCTATGAATGTACTTTCATTTTGTTTTTCTTCTATATATATTGAGATTTTAAATAATAATATTAAATAGCAAACTATAATTTTTGTTTGCGGTTGGTTTCCAACAATATAATTAAGTTGGGCGCAACATCAATTAAACAGTAAATTGAGATAATCACGATTCTATAATACCATAATAAGAAATAAACCATGAACAAAACTTAATTCTAAAAACTAAATCATAAAGTAAAGATTGTTGTAAAACCATATAAAAAGCCTTCACCTCCCTAAAGAACTAACATGGGACTTTGACTGAGCATGTCTAGAATTGAATATTTAAAGAGTAAACGATATAAAATGAGACTATGTTATTAAACCATAGATTTTTACTAGGTATTATTTTCTAAACCCAAAAAATAAAGGGAGTTATATAAAATTTATTCATTTTAGTACAATTTTTTTTAAAAAAAACATGTTATATTAGGTGTAAAAAAGGAAACCAATAATGAATAATTGAGGTCAGATTATTTGGATTTATTTGTCACTTTAATATTCCCACTATGCAATGAACATCATGAAGTGAATTCTTGCATTAGACGAACCACCCAAAGTCGAAAATTAGGTCAGTGGTATACTTTACGTGCAAATTACAACCATTCTTTCATGGGCAATACATGCGCATGCAAAGTGATTTCACTCATCTTCAAATTCAAAAGTTAATGTCCGTTACATTGCGATTATTTTTTCTTTTGAAATTGCAAAGATAAACAAACACTAAAATTTATACGAGACGATTTAGTCGGTGTTTGAATTGGCTTAAAAGTTGGTCAAATATGCTTTTAAATCAGTTTTTGACTTCTGTAAGTGTTTGACAAATATAAAAATAACTTAGGAAGTGTTTGACAATGTTAAAAATGACTTAAAATAAGTTAAAAATCAAAAGTAGGTCTCCCCTACTTTTTATTTTTTGACTTAAAAGTCATTTAAATTTGACTTTTTAATTTTTGATTTTAAAACTATTTTCTTAAGTCAATCCAAACAGGCTCTTAGAGTACAAGATTATCAACTATCTAATTTTTGGTGGGTAGGATATTTAAGTTTTCTGAAATAAAATTTTAAAATTTATAGAAAAAGTATTATTCCATTCGAGATTCAAACTTCTAAACTTTGACCATGAATTCAGACATAAAAGAGTTAAGATTTTATTAATAAAATATATACATTTAGAAACTACGAAAGAAATATTGTTACCTCCATCCAAATTTATGGAATATAGTTTGACTTGACACATATCCTAAAAAAAAGGACTTTTGAAATTTATGATCTAAAATAAAATTATTTCATTCATGGTCAAATAGGAATTTTAAAGTCAAATTATTACTAAATATAAAAATGTGTTGTTCTTTTTTAGATTGACTAAAAAGAAAGCGAGTCATATAAATTGAGATAAAAAAGATATAATAAATTAAAATAATTAATAGCTTAAAATATTTTTAAAAAAACATATAAAAAATTTCAAAGAAAAATATTCTAGTAATCATGACCAGTGTAACTGATTTTATTTGGAAAATAAATTACATTACTCCCTCGGTCTTAGTTTATATGAGTCACTTTCCTCTTTAGTCCATCAAAAAAAAAAAAACATATTTTTATATTAAATAATAATTTAACTTTAAAATATTTATTTTATCCTTGATAAAATTATCTATAGCCACACAAATATTTATCTCTTATTTTAAATTAAATTAATTACAGAAAAGATTCTGATGATCATGACCAATGTAATTGCTTTTAGTTGGAAGTACAAATAATTAATTGAGTAAATTTTCTCCTTTTGATGGAAAAAAGTTTTGGGTATGAAATTAGAAAAGTGTAAAGAGCGGGAAAACAAATAAATTGGTAAATTGGCATCAAAGAGCGCCGAATAAAGCGGTAGCTAAGATAAGCATACGTAATTAATTAGTCAAAAGATATGGGACCAATCTTCTAAAACAAGAAAAGTTTCACCTCCTAAAAGTAAATGAACAATTATTTTTTGGCGGTTTCGTTTAATTTCATCACATTATTTTCAAATTTTGTAAGCTATTTGGCTCCATAACGCTTCATTTAAGTAGCCAATAAGGTTTTATAATATTTGGGCATTTATCTTTTGAAATATCCATGAAAAAAAAAGCGTTTTTAGATATTAGAGTTCGTTTTCTATTTTTTTTTTATGTATAAATAATTTAAAAATAAAATAAAATTAAAGACAATTTATAAATGCAAATAAAATTATTTCACCCAAATTACATAGAATATAATGAGTAGGAATAAGTCTAAGTTGTTAGTTTGGTATTTATATTTATATTTAATATAAGTCAATCTATTGAATGTTTAGTAGAAATTATCTTTAATGACCATTTACTAATTGAATTAAAAAAAGAAGACTTTTTTTTTCCAGCACATATGCATGTAGACTGTAGTAATAAAACTATCTTATAAAAAGGACACAAAATTAATGATAAATATATAAAAAATTATGAAATGAAATCTCCTAAATCTTTTATAGTCAGAAAATAAGTTATAAATACTGGGTACTATTTAAATGAAATCCCCCCACAGAAAAGTACAAAGGAAAAATAAAAAGAGAGACAGGGGAAGAAAAAAAGTATTTAGGAGAAGTTTTAAGGAAGAAAGCAAAAATTATTTATTCCCTATCTCCTCATCCACCTTCTTCATCTTCCTCCTCTCTTATCTTCTTCTTCTTCTTCTTCTATATATCCAGGTATTTTAATTTTTTCTTCTTTAAACCTCTCAAAGATTCAACCTTTTTGTCTTTTTTGTTCTGAATTTGCTTTGTGCAACTGTTATTAGGAAATGGACTGTGTGGAGGGGGCTTTGAGAAACAGTTTTGTGCCGGAGACACCATGGAAAATGACCCAAAACCAGACCTTTGGGGATGACTTGTATGCCGCCGGCGCCGGTCAAAATGGAGTCTCCGGCGATGATTTCTTCGTTGACGACCTGCTTGACTTCTCCAATGGCTTTGTTGAAGGTGAAGGTGAAGAAGAAGAAGGAAAAAACCAGGGGGGAGAAGATAACTCTGTTAAAAAACCATGCTCTGTTTCAATTTCTGTTTCTCCTCTGAAGAAAACAGAAATTGATGACAAGGACAAAGTCACCATTTCTGTTAAAGAAGATTTTGCTTCTCTTCCTGTTAGTGAAATCAGTGTTCCGGTGAGTCTTCCCAAACCCCCTGTTTCGATTTTGCTGTAAAGTTTGATTTTTTATGAAAAAAGAAACATTTTTTTTCTTAGTTGTTGAACTAAATGTAACAGAGCGTTTTTTTTTTTTGGCAACAGACTGATGACTTGGATAGCCTTGAATGGTTGTCTCATTTTGTTGAAGACTCGTTTTCTGGGTATTCACTTGCTTATCCTGCCGGAAAATTGCCGGTCGAGAAAAAAACAGGCGACGGAGAAATTCCGGTTCAAGAGAAGAAGCCCTGTTTTGCAAGTCCGGTTCAAACCAAGGCAAGAACTAAGCGAGGAAGGACTAGGGTCCGAGTTTGGCCAGCCTGTTCAGGTTCATTGACCGAGTCATCTTCTTCTTCAACTTCCTCATCTTCCACCACAACCATGTCGTCATCTCCTACTGCTTCTTGGTTCCTTTACCCAACTCCGGTTCACTCTGCCGAGTCACCAGGTAAACCGCTGGCTAAGAAGCTGAAGAAGAAAGCGGCGCCACATGGTGGAAATGGGCCTCAGCAACCACGGCGGTGCAGCCATTGTGGGGTTCAGAAAACCCCACAGTGGCGAGCCGGTCCAATGGGTGCAAAAACTCTTTGCAATGCTTGTGGGGTTCGCTTCAAATCCGGTCGGCTTCTACCGGAGTACCGTCCGGCATGCAGCCCGACGTTTTCCACCGAGTTGCACTCGAATAATCACCGTAAAGTTCTGGAGATGCGGCGGAAGAAGGAATCAGAAGAAACCGGTTTAGCTCAGCCGGTTCAGAGTTTTTGAAGATATATTTTATTTGCTTTTTAGGGAATTTAATTTTTAGTTAGGAAAGGAAGGAATTTTAGATGAAAAAAATGTGAACCGGAGTTAAGTTAGTAAGGGGTAAAAAACAGAACCGGTTTAGTAAGAGAGTTAGGCCCGGTTTAGATTGTACATTTCCTAACATGGACCCAAGATTTGGTGAAGGTAGGTTTTAAAGTTTAGTGTAACGGATGGAGGAGTCTTTAATGTACTTTACTTCATATAATTCCCAGAAAAAGAAAAGCCTTTTTAGAGAAAATCTTCTTATTTCATTTATAGTCTTGTTTTTACTATTTATTATTGTTGGTGTTTGTTTGTAATATTGTGCAAAAAATAGGAGGGAAAAAGCAAGATGACACCTTTTAGTAAGCAGGACAAGTATATGAGCCTTTTAGGGGGTTGTTTGGGTACGTGGATAATGTGAAAATTTTAAAATTAGATTTTTATATTATATATAATTGATAATTAAATACAATATAAATTTAATTATGAAATATCACATTTTGTTCCATTCAATTTGAAATTTTATTTTATCTCATTTTTCAGATGAAATAAATTAGTCAACAAATTACTTCATTTGTTCCTTTTTAGTTGCCATTTTTAGAGTCAACTTGACTAATTTTCAATGTTAAATTAGATTATATTAAGTTGAGATTTTATAATAAAAATTTAGATTTTCAAAATCCATAAGTATTATAAATTGTAATTTTTCCATATTTAATATGATGAAAAAAGACATTTAAAAATGTTAGTCAAAATTTATATCGTATGAGTCTAAAAAAGAAAACAGTGACAAGTAAAAAAGAAACAAAAAATAATAATTTTAGGATTATAATTCAAGAATAATTTGTCTTTGTACTAGACGATCCCTAATTTATTTATTTTTTGATTTTCCATCTCGTGTTGTTTGGAGCATGCATTAGAACCTTGACTAAATTTAAATCGCGCACTACAAAACTTATTCGGAGATGACTCTCCTAACAAAATTTTCTCCATACAGTCTCACCACTGCACCACAATCTTAAGATTAAGCGCAGAGACAATACAAACACCCCAATTCCAAAATATTCATGGCGTGAGCCATAAGCATTCGCCTAATCATAACTAATTGGTTTTGCAATACATGACTATATAATGTTATATTTCTAAGTTTTGCACTATTTCTTACTCTTATTCTTTATTAGTATAAGTGGTTCACTATTTGTTTGATACAAACAAATGGAAAAATCAAACAAACATGATTAATGACATATTGGGTGGCAATGGTATATCTTGATGTGGTCCACCCACACTATTTGAACAAGATTCAGAGAATTCTAAGACACATGGTTAAGGTGGGAAGGACTCGAAGACAAATTCCATGCAAGAATTTCGATGTGACCGATAATATATATACTCACAACATTTTAATTTACTTATCTTATTTTTCTAAATATTTCTAATTTAATTACAAGACTAAAATAAATATTTTTAATTTAAGACATCAAAATTTAAATTCATATTAAATAAAAATCAGACAAATAAATTAAAACGAAGCAGTACTTTTTAGGAGTCTCTTTTGGTAGAAGAAAGGAATCACAAGCTTTTCGTGTAGAAAGTTGAAGAGTAGAGAAAATACAGTGTGCATGGACTGTGACTCTTCTGTGGGAACAAGAGGGGGGGTGCGCTTTCCTAGTTTTATTATGTTTTCACTTCATACTCATTGACGTAGCCATGTTGATTCAAGGATGATCATTCGAACGTGTTAAAAATTGATATACATTAAGATTTTGAACACTTTTATCAAAATTCTTAGCTTTACTATCGTAAACATAGCGTTTAACAGTCTTTGAAATGGACATATCCTTCTCTTATTTTATTCTTTCCACTTTTACTTAATTTTCTTTCTAATATTTGATATTGGAGTGAATATTACTCCACTCCTCATTTGGAATTTTAGCCCAGTGATAAAAATGTACTAGATGGTTGAGGTGTTTTGAAATTGAATTGGGGATCTAATCCATTAATTTCAGGAAATTTCTACCGATCAAGACTTAAACGGATGAGAAAAAAAAATTGAATAATGTCCTTTGTTTTTGTTGGGACATATACTGATGATTTTATCGACTAACTTGTGGTGATCACACTTACTTTGAACAACTTAGGCACTAAATATCAATCACGTCACTTTGGAATTCTCTTTTATGATTAATAGATTTGTAAATTTGCTTTCTTAGACACAAAAACTAGATGAGAACCTTCATCTAAAATTTGTTGTCAAAAAGAAGAAGAAGAAAAAGAACCTTCACTAAAATAGAGACTTGCACGTCTCACTTACATTGTTCCTTAATTTGTACTATTATTTAACATGTATGATGACACTAGCTCCCATATCTACTTGGAGTATTATTATCAGCATTATTTCTGGCACATTTCTAGGCAAGTTTCATACACAACTTATCACGTGAGATCATACACACAATATTAAATAGTACTAGTGATATAAGGGATTGTTCACACACATTTGAGCATCTCAAGACAAGAGGCCAAAAGAATCTCCCAAAACTAGGAAATAATATAACACTAAAATTAATAAGGAAAAATCCTTTTGATTGATGATTGAGATTAATGAATGCACAATCCAGAATTCATTAAAGAACCGCATGCCATTTGTCACAGTGGTTGTGCTCTGACTTTCACAATATTTAAGTCATTAGTATATTTAAATATTGCTCTAATCAATGATTGATTAGGTAATATCCAAAGTAATTAGTGGATGTGATTATAAGTGCGACTGAAAATGTTCAGACATGTTCTCTAAAGTATGTAGGTGTTTCCATTAAATTGATAAGCTCAAGAAGAGTAGGCTAAAATAGTACTCAAATTATTTGTCCTCATTGATTTTATATGCTCTTTAAAAAATATTAATAACGAGGGCATTTTCACTATTTTACCCTTCTTTGGTATTTGAATAATCATAGTAATCACGCCTTATGTCACATATTATTATTAGTTGTTCAGTTTCTCTTTTACACGTCTTTAAAAGGATAAGTTTACTAGTTTGTCCTAAAGAATATTTTAACTTTACAAACTTGCATGTTTATACTTTTAAAAACAAATTAATTAAGGAAAATAAAAAAATCTTTTGGCCAGAATGGTAAAATAACATATTTCACACTATGTTATTTTACCTTTTAAAACATTTTTACCCTTTTAACTTTAATACCTTTTAATTAAAATATGGAAAAAAAGATCAATTTATTTTAAAATAAAAAAGATATTATAGACTTTTTAAATTTCTGGCCAAATTCTGGCCATTTAGCATTAATTAATTGTAAGCGTAAATGAGAAAAATAATAATTAATTATATATTTTGATTTTGTAAATTGACAAATAATGTTAGTGACAATTATTTATAGTAAAGTGGACAACTATATATATGGGACAGAGGGAGTACCTAAGGTAATTAAAATGGAAAACAACTGAATTTGTCTTGACTTCAAAAACTATAAATAAGTTAATATAACTATATTCAAATATCAAAAGAAATAATTTGAGACAGAGGAAGTAATATCTAAAATTGTTTTTCAGACATATATAGCACGATCAAAAGTGTTTAACTATGCGACTAATTTCCATTTAGAAAAATGGAATGCAGGACTAAAGAAAATCAATACCAATTTTCTTTTCTTTAAACTTAGCAATAATTAATCAACATAAAATAAGCAATTATGGTAAAACTTTATCATTTTGCTTACCCACAGAATTATTAGGGTAATTGAGTGGAAAATGCTTGCAATGACTCTGTCCCAACCACCCCAACTAATTCTCCAAACGGTCTAAATCTATTATGATTTCTTTATCCACAAACAAATGTAAATGACACCTTGAGAGGATTAATAATTAATTAACTAACTAAATATTGGTGTTTTGGTTTTAAAAAAAACTTGTTTCAAGAAGAAAAAGAAGAGAATATATATAGTTCAAATTTAGTTAGTGTTTTGGATGAAGTGTAAATTGAAGTGTGTCCTTTTTCTCTCTAAGTTGCTATGTTTTTTTCTTGATTGTTTGGTCTAATCCCACTCCATATTTCATTTCTTTAGTTTTTCATTTTGTTAATTAAAAATCAATCAGCCAACTCCAATTTATTTGCGATTTATAACTTTTTTGGCCAAACTATTAAAATTGATTTATTTTAAAGTTTTTTTTCCTTATAAAAAATGTTATTGTGTTCGACTAATCAATTTTAAAAATACTTTACAATTTACAGTAGTAATTAGTGTTTTTGATTAAAAAAAATTACTCAAAAGTGTATTTAAAAAAATATTTTTGGATAAACACTTATTTTCTTTCAAAAGCTTAGTCAAACACCTCATTTATATTAAAATAAACAATTTTGGCCTCCCAAAGCATAGAGCATATTTTGATTTACTTGGTTTAGATATTTTAAAATCAAAATAGCTTTTAAAGCACTTTTATAAGATATTTTTTTAAAAAATACTTGTAAGCACTTATTTTGAATCCTTAATAACAAAAATAAGTTAAATTAATAAAAAACTTTATAAAATAAATAAATAAATAAAACACTACTAGTGCTTAAAAATTGCTGTTTACTATTCGTGACGCCCTCTGTGCTTACGCCTTAAATTAAATATTTTTGGTAATAGTATCATCCCTATTCCTTGGCGCTTAGCTATTTGACGGTTTACCCGTACAAATTTCATCATCTTCAATTTAGAAATTAATATAAGTTCAAAAGAATGATAATTATAGTTTATTCTCCACACTGTTATTATCGCAATGATATTGACATGTCAAATTCAAAAACCACTAGATGCCATACTACGTGCATTTCAATTTCAAAACATTAGGTACATACAATTTTTGAATATTTATATTTTTCTTGCGCTTATGAATGCTTGTCTCTTTTGGATTTAATCGAGGCTCTAATGTGGGCTTCGTAAATTGAATGGAGAATAAAAAAAGTCTAAAGAATAGTCTACTACACTTTCCATTTTGTTGTCTTAGTTGAATTAAAGCGACTTTACTTCACTACCTGTTGCTGACTAAATTGGAGTGGGGATAAAAAAAGATTTTTGTTGCCAACTTTTGATTTTGGGACTAATCTTTGATATTTGTTGATCCAATTGGCTGGGTTAATATCTTCTTGATGAGATCGATATTGATGATAGTGACCTTGATACGGAGCTGGAACTGCTAACTAGGATGGACCGATCGATATACCAATAATCAAGTCTTCAGTCAATTTATGGAACAGTCGAACATTATTACATTACCTTCCCAATGGACAGTGGAAGAACTTTTTATGTAAAGGATCTAGTAGGTTGGGTAGCTTTTGCTATCTTTTTTCCATTTGGATTTTTTATGCTCCTAATGTTTCGTAGACGCCGTCAGGTATCTTGCAGACGTGCACTTACCAATATTGACTAATTACAGAATCTATTTATTCCTAAACGTAACTACCTCTTTGTTTTACAAATCAACCTAGTGCTTAATTAGATAATTGTTAAATCAGAAAAGAGCCAAAAATGTTTTGAATTATCGCAAAAGATCAAAATATAATACTTATTTATCTATTTTGCTAAAAAAAAAATTAGATGCTACATTTTTGCTCACATATATCTTTTGACTAATGGTCAATACTACACTGGATTAATTTATTTTCAAAAAAATTCCATGTGGCATTTTATCATTGCTCCAATTTCAAACTTGTCCCCAATTAAAAAAACTCACTCATCTAATTTTACCCGACCGGCCGACCCAAATCGTAACTAGCTCGAAAAACATTAAATTACTACTAAAAAGGTCGAAAAAACCTAACCTCATCGACAAATATAACTAATTTTTTTTAAAAATATAATCAACATTTTTAATACCAAAATATCGAAAAGATACAAACCAACCTCCGAAGATATGTGGTTACGTAAAGCTAATAATTGTTGGGAAACAAATTGAGGGAAAGATGCGTCCTTTCCTATCCGTAAACTTTAAAGACTGCCATATTCTGGACAAGGAAGGAATCACAATCACTACTCTGCAAAAACTTATTGACCCACAATCACTGTCTTCCAAGAAATGAGCATGCACTTTTTTTTTTTTAGCCTTTTTGTTAACCTGTCTACAACATATGGTGTGTTAGTTGAATAACGATAGAGATCCAAAACAATTAGAGGTAAAAGAATTGTGATCTGTTTATTTAATAATAAAATTGTAGGATTTACAAGATATTTATACAAGTAATAGAGTTCTAATTATCTATTGATTTCAAGCTAATGACCGTTAGCCATAATGGGAGATCCCTGATTTGGGGGAGATCCCTGATTTAGTGTCGATAAATAAGGTATAGTCAACACCCTCCCTCAAACTAATGTTGTGTATCACAAAACATGAGTTTGGACAACAGATAATTGTGTCTACTTCTTGACATGGCCTTTGTAAATAAATCAGCCAGTTGATCTTTAGAGGATATATACTTCAGGCTAATACTTCGATCTTCAACCAATTCTCTAATGTAGTGACAGTCTACATCTATGTGCTTGGTGTTTTCATGATGAACGGGGTTTGTTGCTATTCTGATTGCACTAGTGTTGTCTCCATACAATGTGGTTGATCCATTCATTTCGATGCCAAGTTCTGATAGCAACCTTCGCAGCCAAATGATTTCAGAGCATGCAACAGACATACTTCTATATTCTGCCTCTGTGGATGACTTCGATGTTCGAGATTGTTTCTTGCACTTCCAAGAAATCATGCACGAGCAAGGCATTATGCACCAATCTGTAGTGGATCGTCTTGAATCAGGGCATCCTGCCCAATCTGCGTCAGCGTATCCCACCATGTCCAACGATGAAGATGATGGGAATAAGAGACTCTGATTTACAGTACATTTTTATGTATCTAATAACTCTAAGCAAAGCAGTGTAGTGCATCTTGTAAGGCTTGGTAACAAATTGGCTTAACACTTGTACTGCATTAGAGATGTCAGGACGACTCATAGTAAGATATATTAGTGATCCAACTAGACGTCTATACAATGTCTGATCTCCAAAAATCTCTCCTTTTTTTTTTGTATTTCGTATTCACTTCCATTGGAGTATGAACCTTCTTATGATCAATAAGATGGGCTAACTCAACTAGATCTTCTTTATACTTTTGTTGACTCAATCGTATGCCTTCCTTTCCATAACTTACCTCCAAACCCAAAAAATATGTTAGCTTTCCCAAGTCCTTCATTTTGAACGAGGAGTGTAACAGATCTTTCAAATGAGAGATTCCAACTTCGTCGTTTTTTATGACAATCATGTCATCCACATAAATAAAGAAGGAGAATAGAAATACCTGAGGTAGTCCGACATAAGAATAATGAATAATCTGAGCTACTTTGAGTAAAACCAGCACCTAAGATTGTAGTGCGGAACTTTTCAAACCAAGAGCGAGGAGCCTGCTTTAATCCATAGAGAGATTTCTTAAGACAACACACTTGATTTAGTTTAATATATTTATAACCTGGTGGTGGATTCATGTAGACCACTTCTTGCAAGTCTCCATGCAGGAAAGCATTCTTGACGTCCAGTTGATGTAACTTCCAACCTTTTATTGATGCTAAGGCAAGCAATATATGTACGGTCGTCATCTTAGCTACTGGAGAAAATGTTTCATCATAGTCGATTCCATATTCCTGCTTGTATCCTTGAGCTACTAATCTTGACTTGTATCGATCTAGGGATCCATCAACTTTCATCTTAACTGAGTACACCCATCTACTTTCAATAATTGTTGCATTTGTTGGTCTATCCACCATATCCCATGTATCATTCTCCTCCAGGGCAACTAATTCTTCATGCATTACATCCTCCCAATATTTCTGACCACTAGCCTGTATGTAAGAGTTTGGTACAACTATAGAATTCAAGGTTGTTAGTAAGGCATAAGATCGACCATATTCACCTGTTGAGTATCCATATCGTTCTGGAGGAGAAGCATGTCGAGATGATCGTCTAATGGGGTCAATGCTATTTTGATGAGTGAGAAAATGTTGGTTGTTAAGATTTAATGAGGCATTATGTGGGTGAGGTAAATAATTAGTATTTGTCGAAGTAGTATCATTATCAAAAAATGGATCAAAGTCATGAGTAGTACCTGATGTGGTAGAGGACATGGTCGACGAAGGACCAACGGCAAGGTGGCTATGGCAAGCAGCATCATGATAAGAATTTTTTTTCCAGGAAAGACATAGTAGAGAATTGTGAGTCTTTGTTAGTATAAATAAAAGAATTCTCAAAAAAGATAACATGTCGTGAGATTCTTAATGAACGACGTGTTGAATCATAACACAAATACTCCTTTTGAATATCATTGTATCCTAAGAAAACACATTTAGCGGCTTTTGCAGATAATTTATGACGTTCATGATCCGGAAGAAGAACAAAACACACACAACCAAATACTTTAAGATGTGAATAGTCAGGCAATTTTTTGGAAAGAATAAAATATGGACAATTTTATTTCATGACCGAAGATGATTGTCTATTTATGAGATAAATAGGTGTTTGGATTGCTTCAACCCAAAATATTTTTGGAACATTTGAAGTATCAAGAAGGGCTAAGGCAGTTTCAACAACATGTCTATTCTTACATTCCACCACACCATTTTGTTCCGGTGTATACGGACAAGAACGCTGATGAATTATGCCTATTTCTTGAAAAAAATTAGTGAGGTTTGTATTGACATATTCCCCTCCTGAATCTGAACGAAAAATCTTGATCTTTTTCTCAAATTGGGTTTCTATAAGGTTATAAATTTTTTTGACAATATTTGGTACCTCAGACTTGTGTTTCAAGAAGAAAATCCATGTATAACGAGATACTTGATCAATGAATAAAATGAAATACTTGTATCCCAAACGAGATATAATTGGAGAAAGTCCCCAAACATCGTTATGAATTAAATCAAAAGGAATAGAATAATTAGTACTGCTTAATTGAAAAGGAAGTTTATGACTCTTTGATTTTGCACAACTTTCACAAGGTAATTTAGAAGGAAAAATCAGTGAATGTTTGCCCAAAAAATTACAAGATTTAAAAATAAAATTTAACCGAGAAGCGTGTGGATGGCCTAAACGGAGATGCCACAAGTTCCACATTTTATTTGAAAATTGGATATCTTTATTTGAAGCTGAATGAAAACACTGATGGAGTTTGGTATCCTGAGATTGAAGAAGAAACAGCCTGCCAACCTTACATCCCCTGGCCATCGTTTCCCCTGTCAATATGTTCTGAATAACACAACCATTAGGAGAAAAAATAACCAAAAAATTTTGTTCTATAAGTTGCCCAACAGATAAAAAATTTGCAGTAAGCTTTGGTACACAAAAAACTTCTGAAAATGGTTTAATGGAGCCAATAACTGATGAAGTTAAAACATGACCATTTGCTGTAACAATTTCATGTCTAGAACGTGGTTTAGATAAATCAGAAAACAGTTTTTGATTTCCTGTCATATGATTAGATGCAGTAGAATCAATATGCCATATCATTGAGTCTGAAAGTTTAGTCTTACCAGGATACGTAGCAGTCAGAGCTGAAGAGATTGCATAAGGAAGGGCAGCCATCAATGATTCTTGTATCATTTTGTAGATATCATTGCGATCAAGCACTTTTGTGCTTGGTGTTTCTCGTGTTCCAGCATCCCTTGCCATCACTTGGAAGGCTTTATGAGGTGTTGAGCGTTTCCCTAGACCAGGTTTCTTACGACATTCCAGAATAATATGACCATCTTTCTTACAATAGTTGCAATAATTTTGCTTCTTGCACTGGGAAATAAAGTGCCCTGTTTTCTTGCAATGATAGCATTGAACAGGCTTGTTAGAGTTGCCCGAGGAAGAAGAACTTTTGTATACAGCCAAGGCAGTGTCCATGGTAAGGGAATTCTCCATGGAAGCTTGAGAACTCAACCGAGTTTCTTCTCGAAGAACTTCAGAAACTACCACCTCCAAAGTTGGTAGTTTTTCCCAATTAAGAATACTAGCACGCAAATGCTCGAACTTGGGCCCGAGTTTCATTAGAAATTGGACTGTCCTTGTCCTCTTCATCGTAGTCATGAAATCCTTCAATCCAGCCGCAGGGATAGAGGCGGCAAAAACCTGATCTTGTTCTGCCCATAATGTGAGTAATACACAATAGAAACAACAGACATTTTTCTCATCTTGTATAGATTCTGCAAGTAGTCTTTCCAATTCAAATTCTCTAGCCAGATTTTGTTGGTTACCGAGGGTATGTAGATGACTCCACATTTCTGATGCTTTCTCAAAAAATGTCAGTTCCATGGCTATATCAACAGAGACGGAATTGACAAGCCATGTGATAATTTTGCCATTGTCAGCCTCCTAAGCCTCTTTTTCTTTGTCTTCTGTGGGTACAACCTTTGAGCCATCCAGAATACCAAGGAGGCCTTTGCCTCTAATGAAGGCTTTGAAATGGAACTTCCAAATCGGATAGTTATGCCCATCAAATTTTGTTGACAAGGTATCTCGTGAATCCATCCTAATTCAAAGAGTAAAATAGAAGTTGAAGGGATCATTCAAGGAATAGATTCAGAGATGACTATATATATGGATTGAGAATCTGAACCAAAGATGAACGAAATAAATTTACTGGAAAAAAAAAACTGAGTAGTGAGGATTTGGAAAAAAAAACAAGGCTCTTGATACCAAGTTGAATAACGATAGAGATCCAAAACAATTAGAGATAAAATAATTGTGATCTGTTTATTTAATAATAAAACTGTAGTATTTACAAGATATTTATACAAGTAATAGAGTCTTAATTATCTACTGATTTCAAGCTAATGACTGTTAGCCATAATGGGAGATCCCTGATTTTAGGGAGATCCCTGATTTAGCATCGATAAATAAGGTGTAGTCAACAGTGTTTCCATATTTTTTTACTTCATATTTGATTGGTTAAAAAAAAAAAATTAAAAAAGTTTGCCTAATTGTAAAAGGGAATATGATTTTTTTGCTAGTGTCATTCCAATTTCACCGTCTCCTGCATCAAAATCCCACCTCTTTTATACAAGTGAAGTTAGGGAGGAGGATGTGTAGGGAAACTTTAGCTTAACTCGTAAATTCGAAAAATTATTTAATTAAAAAATATTTTCCTTCTTACTAAATGGTATGCACCCCCGTAGGGGTTTATTTTTCTTATTTAAAAAAGTGTTTAGTAGGCCAAACTTTTCGATTAGGGGAAATTCTTTTGTACTCGAAACAATCATTGGGCCAGATGATCTTATTTCAAGTCTCCCTTTATGTATCCAATTAGTTAACATCACCAAGTCCAAGACCAAGACCAATTCTTCATGCTTTTATCTGCTTCCTAACGATATCGGCCTGAGATCTAGGTTATTTTGGGCTAGCTTACAATTGGGTTTAGCTGTAATTTCTCGGGAAACTTTCGCAAATAGCCATTATAATAAGCTTAATTATGCTTCATAACTATAGTTTGCATATTTACGGGATGTAGTTACACTTTAACCTGCCTCACTTGTATAATTTGCAGCAGTGTTTTAAAAGGTGAGGGCGAGACGTTTTATACAGTACAAGGCGAGGCGTAAGGCCCGAGACACGGGGCGTAAGTCCCATGGATCTACGGGGCGTAGTCTCATATATATTCAATTTTTTAGTTTTATTACTAATAAAATAAGCAAAAGTAAACCTTTCAATGATTTATGATTTTTATTTGAGATAAGTAATGAAGAAAAAAAATATTATAAATACTATTTGAGAAATATCATTACACCAATAATAAAAATATGATTTAAAGCAAAAAAGGTTCAAGAAATAAATTAAAAACTCCCGGGCGTACGTTTTTATGCCCAGGACTTACGTTTTTATGCTCGGGGATTACACCTCAAATTTTAGGACTTACGCCTTATGGATCGACGTCTTTATTTTACGCCCCAGAGCGTTTTTTGGTACGCCCCGCCCCGAGACTCGACCCGGGACTCGCCCCATAAACGTTTTTAAAAAACACTGATATGTAGATTTGTATAATTCGCCGGTTTGTATAATTTACGGGTTAGTTTGTATATTTCGCGGGTATGTTTATATAATTCAGCTATTTTTATATAAACTCGAAGTAACGAATTTATACAAATACAAACATCTAAACTTTAAATAGTTATACAAATTATATTATACAAAATTACATTATACAAACGTTATACAAATTCTGAATTATACAAATGTGTAAATTATACAAAACTAAAAAACTGAGCTGCATAATTATAGTTAAAAGTAGGTCGCGAATTGTAATTTAAACAACTGTAACTATATTAACTAATTGACTAGTGTATGTTTGTTACTGCATGTAGTAATGTGATGAATGAAGGCGTTCCAGAAAAATGGTCTACTAACTTATTGAGCTATTTCAACTCTATGGAATAACTAGTACTAATTGATCGATATATATGTCATTTACATTTGCTCTAACGTTGCTTATACATTGAGCTATATAAATCTGTATGATATAGTTCAAAGAGGCTTTCTCTTCAGACTTCAATGTGTCGAATTGAATTCCATTAGGGCCATACTCTTATAGAAGAAGCAAGGCAAAATTGTATAAAATAGCAAATTATTAATTTAAATTAAATGATATAATCATAATTTCATTTAATTCTAATCCGTAGCAAACAGTTTGCCACTCGCCTTTCTCCCCAGAAATCTCGCTCGCCACTCTCCCTCGCCTCTCTCACTTTATACAAACACAAATGTATAAATTGTGTTTGTGTTTGTATAAAGCGAGAGAAAACTGTATATACACATACAAATACATATCTCTTTGTCCTATACACTTATAATTATACAATACAATTTTTTTCCTGCCCAGTTCTCTTTTGCCTTTCTCTCTTTCTCTCTTTATACAAACACAGATTACACAAAATACAATGTATAATTTGTGTTTGTATAAAGCGAGAGAGATTTGTACACAAATCTATATGTATACAAAAGAACAGTTACATATACATATACAGATTTATATTTAAATACATATAATACACATATACATATACGACTGAAAATCACAACAAAAAAACATATATACAAAAATACAGTTACATATACATATACATATTTTTATGTATAAGTATATCAAAATATATAAATACAGATTTTTATGTATATGTATATCGAAATATACAGATTAATAGTCATAGTAAACATAAAATTTGCTATGGAGCGCAATTATGCAAACTATAACTATAACATTCAAATATGATTTTTATGTTTGCTAAACCTAAAATTTACTCAAGAAACAATCCGCCCATAAAAAGCAAGTACAAATGTTAATTTTATTGATAATCACGATCACCTACTACTAAACAGCAAAAGTGGACAATAATTCCATTAATTCATGAAATCAATTCCACAACATTAATCAACTCTTCGAGTTCTAAGACTCTTCTATTACAAAAAAAATTATTGCAAGTAATTGAAATGAGTTTCACACAACCAAACAATAACTTTTAAATGCCTTTCAGGCTTTTATGTTAAAAGAAAAAAAGTGATGAGAAGTTAGATCATGCATGCAAAGATTAGTTGCCTTTTGGAGGATAATCCCAACATCCCCCTCCCCCTCCCCCACAATTGCCCCCTCCTCCTCCTCCACCTCCACCACCACCTCCTCCTCCCCAGCCCCAACCCCAACCTCCACCACCTCCTCCTCCTCCTCCTCCTCCTCCTCCTCCTCCTCCTCCTCCTCCTCCTCCT